>JACEFZ010000419.1:0-42500 GCA_014155875.1 Cepaea nemoralis
CGTTAACAGACCACTAATATTGTGGTGTACGGTATGGACTTTGTTTTGAGGACTGTTGAGGGACTCTGCTTATTCTATTGCTAGATAGCTACTAAATATGTTGAAACAATTTATGGTTAACAATTTTCTTCTATTGTAACCAAACAATGTGATATGACTAAATAATTTTACATGACATTTCACAGTTATTTCATAACATATTATGTCAAAACCGGTACTAGCCCCCAAAAACCTGTTGACGTCTTACTTTGTCTAGGTAACTTAATGGGTTCACACAGGTGTTAATTAATACAAACAATAAATACGTTCGCTATGATATAGCCGATTTATTGTGGCAATCTACAGTTGGCGCAGTGGGTTAACCAGCCCGCGCTTTACATCATCATCATATCACAGATTATAGAACATCAAACATTTCATATAACAAACTAGCACACTATCTAGCCTATGTTCTATCTCTATACACGAGCTAACGAGTCCCTCTCAGGCAGGACACTTGTTGCCTGGTCTCAGTCCATTTGTCCTCTGATGGTTTTCCGCGTGTCGCTATTCGACGGGCGGTAACCCTGTTCGAGTTCCTCGTGGACCCCGCTTCAGGCGGGCCACATTAGTGTCCACGGACCCATGAACTCGAGGGTTGACCTTCGATAAGGTTCTGGACTTTTCTTAGTCTGAGCAACTCGGTTGTCTCTCTTGGGCTAGAGTTGCAGCCCTCTACTTCTATCTTTAGGTGAGGTGATGACAAAGGATATTGTGTATTCTGAGGGCATATGTATTTGTAAAAATTCATAGAATAATGTGGATCAAGAAGAAGCTAAATGCTGACATTCTAAAGGATCAGAACATCGAAGAAACCTAACTTATAAAGAGTATCATATCTCAGTAGCTGTCATAGTTACTTCTTCTTCTTCTTCTTCTTCTTCTTCTTCTTCTTCTTCTTCTTCTTCTTCTTCTTCTTCTTCTTCTTCTTCTTCTTCTTCTTCTTCAGCGTTCCTAGCCATTGAGGTTCTTTGCTGCAGATACAATCCGTCTCCATTCGTCTCTCTGGTTGACCCTCTCTTGCCAGTCGTTGATTCCAAGAGCTTGTAGGTCTGTATATATATTATCTCTCCACCGTCTTCTTGGTCTACCTCGGGGTCTACGGTCATTTATTTCCTGAGTGTAAGTGAGTTTTGTCATAGTTACGCCATATTTTATTTTGCGCTCGCTCTATTTGAACTCGAGCGTTGTCCACACACGCCATTTCTAGTAGGACTGAATTTTGCGTGTGGATCAGCTTTCCCAGTTATCATTTTCGCTCGCCAAGAGGCGAACCAACTTCGACTTCTGATAAAGGGAAAGCTAATCCACTCGCAAAATTCAGCCCAGTGCTACTAGAAGTAACGTGTATAAAGTACTCCCGAAATCAAAGCGAGCGAGCGCAACAAAACAAAATATGTATTCAATTTGTTATTATTCATTCATTCAGTAGCATGTCCTTTGCAGAACCTTGCTGCCATAACAACCTTCCAGAAAACCTCTCGATCATAAACAAGATGTCCCGCGTTCGATACGCCTATCTGGAGATCATCCGCCACATCCTGCACCCATCTTTTCTTTGGTCTTCCTCTTCCTCTCTTCCCAGGCATACACCCCTCCATTATTGTTCTCTCCAAACTTTCGTGACGCTTCAAGTGACCAAAAAATTTAAATTTTCTTTGTTTTATCGTCTTTAATAGCCAACTTTCTTCTATAATTCAGCTCTTGAAGTATGGATGCATTTGTTCTTTTCTTTACCTAAGATATTCTTAGAACTCGTCCATAACATTTATATTCATTTGTTATTATATTAGCACATATTATTACGTAATCTCCGTCAACGCGTTTGTTTGGAGTCTGTCGGTAATGAAATGCCCAAGACCAATCGAGGTAAAAATACAAATCTAATCGTAATTTCAGCCAGTCCATTTGTGATGTTAGTTAGTTAGTTAGTCGACAGATCATCCTCATTGCACATCGAACCATTCAGTCCATAAGTGCTCGGATCCCCTCCTCAGCAAATCCCGCAACGTGTAGCGGCTAACTACGCCAGTTCTGTGTTGGTTTATCAATCTTCTTTGGCTTCCTGCGTAGTGTTCTTGTTTGGCCACCCCTCTTTTAATTTGCTGCTCTCGCAGTCTGGCCATTGTTGTAGATTCACAGTCATCACTTGGTTCTCGCAAAAGTCTTACTTCTCGTAGAGCATTCAGGATGTCGGCCTGGTCCATGGCGCGTCCGCCCTCCACAGTAGCCTCACCTGCGAGCTTGTCAGCCCGCTCATTTCCTTGTACTCCCGCATGCCCTGGCACGAAGATGAAACTAATCTTTGCCAGTCGAGACCGCTCCAGAGGCAGCAACCATTCTCTTCGGATCGATCCCTCCTCTATCCTCTTGATCATGTTCATTGAGTCGCTGAGGAAACAAGCCCTAGTGAATGTCTGTGTCTCGAGCCATGTTATTGCTTTACTTACTGCCATGACTTCCATGGTCAGGCTACTTGTGGTTTCAGTGAAAGCACCAGAGTCCTCCTTCACAATTCTCCCTCCGGCCCGAGCTGTAAAGGCCCATGAGCTTCTCACATGTCGGACGACCGACCCATCTGTGTAGATGACCGCGTCACCGTCTAGCGAATTCTCGAAAATCAACGCTTGTACTTCAGCCTCAACAGCAGCCGGATTTTCTTGTCTGCATTTTCTATCTAGTTGGATGCAAACTGAAAAGGATGTGCAGAAGTCTGTTGGCACTTGCACCCACTCCTCGCCAGGTTCTAAGTCCTCAAGTGAACACACCTGTTGAAGAATGTCTTCGGCTTGACCCATCCACGACCTTCCTCTTTTTAACCTGCTGCCCTTCACCTTCCTAATTTCACTATGCAGTGGATGTTGTGTGTTTGCGTTAATTCTGAGGTAGGCGCGTGCCCTGCAACCTTGTATTCTCTCTTCAATGGTTGGAAAATCAAGAAGGTAGCGCATCGCCCTGCATGCTGTATCTCTTGTACATCCAAGAATAATGCGCATAGCTTCATTCTGTATCCTTTCCATCCTTTCTATCTGCTTATGGCTGAGAGTCAGGATTGCCATTGCATACTCCAAAACAGACATGACCAGCCCCTCGTACAGAAGACATAGATGGCGCTGCTCACAGTTTGCTGCCGCCATCACCCGCATCGCTGCCAAACCCCGCTTGGCCTTTGTTATCACCTGGTCTATGTGCACATTATAAGCAAGGCTTCGATCAAACCGTATCCCCAGGTAATTCATTGCCTGCGTTCTTTCCACCGTCTCTGAACACAGCATTACAGTTGGTGTTGGAGTGTTGACAATATGATTATTCAACGAGAACCAAGTCACTGTTGCCTTTGTTGGGTTGACCATTGCCCCAGCTTCATCACACCAAGTACTTATGCGATTGAGTTCGGTTTGTAGTTCCACAGCAACCTCCTCTCTATCCTTACCCTGACGATACACTAAAACATCATCGGCATATGACAATGTCCTGCCAGGTCCAGTGATCTGCTCACTGGTGATTCTCACTGTGTAGGCGTTGAACAGTACCGGAGATAATGGTGATCCCTGTGGTAGGCCAGGATGTATTGTTGTTGGTTCCGAAGTCCAACTGCCACATCTAAAAACTACTTTCCGTTGGAAGAGGGCTGCAGCGATCCAACTAAGGAGGAATGGACTTACGTTTAGTTCGAGAAGCTGAAACATTAAAAAATCCAGTGGTACTCTGTTGTATGCGTCCTCAAGATCAATCGCTGCAGCAACGGTTTCAGTGCCTGAGTGGAAACCTTCATAGACATCCTGGGCAAAGACTGCTGCATTGGTCCAGGTTTCTCTTTTTGGACGGTACCCACCCAGGGTGGGTGGGAAAACACCTTGCCTCTCTAGTTGGCTTGATATTTTCCTGGCAATTACCTTCTCCAGCAGCTTGCCTATTGTATTCTGCATGGTTATAATTCGATATCCCTGAATTTTTTTGTGGTCTTTGTCAGGCTTCGGCAAGGGAATCAGATAGCTGTGTAACCATTCCTCCTTGATGCTAGCACTCCCTATACTGTTGTTGTACATGTCTGCTAGTTTCTCTAGCTCATTGTCGGTACACCTATTTATGTCGTCGTATCTTATGCCATCAGGACCTGGAGCACTGTTTTTTGATCGTCGAAGCACAGCCTTGATTTCTTTCACTGTCACTGTGTCTTCATCCGAGGTGTTCTGGGCCTTGCATCTGTCTGAGGTGACCTCCTTGGCCAGATTTCGGCCTCCCATGTCTGTCTGGTTGCTCTGCTCAAGGTAGCGTTCAAAGAGGGCTTTGCCCTTGTCCTCGTCAGTCCTCTGCCAGATGAGGTCAGCACCTTGGAAGTCAGAAATGCTCTTATTCTTGACTACACCACTCATGCTTTTATGTAGTCGCCAGAACAATTTCAGTGACTTGTCTGTGCTTACTCTTTGACACACCTCTGCCCATTTTTCGCTTTTAACAACCTTGACCAGTTTTTTGAAGTAGCTTACTTTTGTGTGCATCTCTCTTTCTAAGTGCAAGCAGGGACTAGGATGACCAGCTCTGTTCTTCTTGGCATTTTGCCATCTCCTTACAGCACTACGCTTATCCACCCAAGCCTTCTCCACCTCGAAACTCCACCACGGTGGCTGCTCCCAGCTTTTTTTCCTGCCCTGAAACGTTCTGCGCTTGTCACGTCTTATTTTACTCACCACATCTTGCCCTGTACTGTCATACTGGAACGTCTTTACCTTTAGCTTGTGCTGCCTGGTTCTGCCTTTCTCCACCAGTATGCTGCAAGGGTGGTGGTCGCTGCCATGGTGTCCTAGGACACCCCATCTACACACTGTAGTGAGTGAAGGTGAAACTAGCGCCAGATCAATAGCACTGTCCTCATCGCCCGGACGGCTTGCTGTCCTGGTGACACAGCCACTGTTGATACAAACCAGGTCGATGGTTTCCAGTGCAGTCTCGAGCTCCTCCCCCTGTGTATTGGAGGAAGTGTTTCCCCATGATCTGCCTTTAGCGTTGAAGTCACCACAGAAAATAACATTTCTCTCGTGGCCTAATATGCCACTTAAGCACTGCCACTTCTGGGCGTCCACACTGGCATTGCGGGCATAAACATTAACCAACAAGAATGGTATACTGGAATGAACTCTCAACGCCTGTATTTGTATATCGTCACTGTCCCAACTGGACATGTCTAGCTCTGACGCCACCATGCTGTCGCGAACGAGAATCGCCATTCCCAGATGTCGTCTGTTGTAGAAACATTTGAAGCCGGCAATTTGGAGTAGCTGATCGCCCAGTCTCGTCTCCTGGAGTGCTACAATGTCGTTCCTGTAAACTAGGGTTTCTAAAATAGAGCCCCGTTGTTTTACACTGGCACAGTTCCAATATAGAATACGGATATTCCTGAGTCCTAGACGGTGACACTTGAGTCTAAAACGCCTCAAACCACCACGCTTACCTTGCTTCTTTATCCCTGCGCGGCTACCACGCCGCTTCGGTATGTTGACTGCTGACCGCACGAAAAACACACGTTGTTCCGCCATGTTGAAAAAACGTAAACACAGACTGAGAAAACCACACACGCTGCTGAAAATTCACTCAAGGATCGCTTCGCTCGATGCACGAACTCCGTAACACCCGCGCAGATCTTGAGTAGAAACTCCTGGTTTTACATCCTGGCACACCAATTACACGCAAGAGATGAATAAATCCATCCCCTACGCGAAAAAGTTAACGAACACAAAACAACACGACCGTCCGTCGCCATCTTGAAACCGGAAGTCAGATTTGTGATGTGTCGAATGATAACATAGCTACGTCCTGGTATAACTTTCCCAAGATATGTAATTCAAATAACGACTTGCTTGCTTGCTTGTGTTCGCTGGCTGTGAACTCTAGCGTGAAGTCCTGTATGCCGGATGAAGACATCCTGTTGTCCAACATCAGTGTGATGTCATACAGGAACAGAGGTTTGCGTGAGAATCCGTTGTCCCATGTATATCTTATTGGTGTGCAGACTGGTGATTCCTCGCCGTACAGGCAGACACTCTCCGACTTCGGAGAAATCAACGATCCTACTGACTTTAGCCAGGACCCCAAAGGGACCTATTGCCCAGGACACTCGGCGAGGACGCGTCAATAGGTCTTGGTCAATATAGAACCCAGCCTTGGTGCCTTGGAAACACCTCTGCGTCCCAATAAACGACTTAACTACTTCTTTGGTTTCTCATCTTGGATATGGGAAATGGACTTTACAACGCAGTTGTCGTGGAGGTGACATTTCGGTACCGGGTTGTCGTGGAGGTGGTTTTTCGGTACTGTGTTGGCAGGAAAGTCCGTACATCAATCTTAATCCCAAAAATGCAAGCTCTGTTTCAGGTTTCCACGACGTGAACGTCATTGTATCTGTCCTAAGAGTTAAAACGTACTTTTCCAAAGGATACGCCAGCCAATCAATCATTCAACCAACCGTCCAACCATTACCATAATCACATATTTCCTTTGATTTCATATAAACTCTATGTTGGTCGTAAATCTAAAAGTAGACTTTCCCCAACTAATATTTCAAGCGTTGACGGAGAGGCACTTTATTTCTGTCTATATGCAACTTTATCTCTCGTAACGAGTGTTCCCGGTGTAATCAACGAGATGTATGTAACCTATAAATCGCTAATGCAATTGCTAGTCTAGCAGATTTTTCAGGTTGTCTTTGTGTTGTTGGAAGACAAGAAATGAGTTCTTGATAACGACAAATTACAGTTGATAGAACAAATAATGTTATTTTTTTTTTAGGAAGCAATCTATAATAAAGCTAAGCCGTTTAAAAACATCAATATCTTCAGGGTTGTTTTCACAAATAACAAAAAACAAAACAAAAAACATTCAGTTGCGCTGTGGTGCAGACATGGACGCAGAATCCACTTCTATACTTGCGTACACTGGTTAGGTAAACCTCGAGTTTATCATCAGTATCATCATCATCACCATCACCAGATTAACTATCTCGTCTTGATTATGCCATTTGATCAAGCCATCCGGGTGTTTATCCTTGTGTTCTTCTTCTGCGCTTTTCTCATCAAATGTGCCAATTTATAGGATATTTCATCCGAAGACGCGGGATAGAAACATTAGTTTAACGAGTGGAAATGTGTGGCAAATAAAGTAACGGAAGGCCGATGGAGGTCAAATATGCTGGGCAAAGAATAATATCAGGAAGAGCAACGTCATTTAAACATCAGATGACAGAGACGCTTCCAGAGTTTTGATCGCCAATGTCTGCTTCACATTAGGCACAAGAGGAAGAAGCTGAAGCAAGAGGAGAGAGAAGACGAAGAAGTTCAATAAGAAAACGAAGAAAAAGAACAACAAGAAAAAGGAGAAGAAACAAGGCTATGAAGCCGAATAAGAGAAAGAAAAGGGAGGGGGGAGAAAGAAGAAGAAGAAGAAGAAGAAGAAGAAGAAGAAGAAGAAGAAGAAGAAGAAGAAGAAGAAGAAGAAGAAGAAGAAGAAGAAGAAGAAGAAGAAGAAGAAGAAGAAGAAGAAGAAGAAGAAGAAGAAGAAGAAGAAGAAGAAGAAGAAGAAGGAGGAGGAGAAGGAGGAGCAGGAGAAGAAGAAGAAGAAGAAGAAGAAGAAGAAGAAGAAGAAGAAGAAGAAGAAGAAGAAGAAGAAGAAGAAGAAGAAGAAGAAGAAGAAGAAGAAGAAGAAGAAGAAGAAGAAGGAGAAGGAGGAGGAGGAGTAGGAGGAGGAGTCAAATAAGAGAAAAAAGAACATGAAAAATAAAAGGATGAGGAGGAAGAGAAAGAAGTCGAAGAAACTGAATAAGGATAAGAAGACGATGAGCAGAGAGAAGAAGTTGAAGAACAACAACATCAGCAATAACAGCAAAGATAAAGAAAAAAGACGACGAGGATTGTAACATCAACCACAAAACAATCTAAACATCAGTTGTCATAATCAAAGCTTCTGATCCTCTCTATCCCATCTGGTCACCGTACATCATAGTTTATTGTACCATTTATCGGATCGTCACAGAACCACCCGTCCCATGACATTTACAGATTTTAAGCCTGCATGTCTAATCTTTATATCTCCACCGCGGCCATTGATTTAATCAGATTACATCTATTCAGATTTCATGTTATAATATTTGTTTTCCAGGCTAGCTAAAACCGCAGTATGAAAGCCTGACACGTAGAAACATATAACAAATACTGTGACGCTCTTTCTAAAACTGCATTTAGTTTAAATTCACCAGGGGATTTCTGAGAAACGTGCTCGATAATTCTGCGTTACTTGTGACCTTTTCCCATCACATTCAAGAAATATGCCACAGTCCTTACATGAGTAGCTGATTACGTAAGAGGGAGCGAGAGACTGACCCACAGAGAATGCACGATGAGGACATTGAAAATACGCCATTTAAAATGCTTTTCAAACGTCATTCTTACTCGCACAATGCTTCTTTCATTTTACAAGCAGTGAAACTATTCAATATCGCAAAAAACTCTCACTGGAACAAATGAATGAAATTCTTGCCCTATTATTTTTTTTTTCATGCGAACAATCACATTTTGTTAATAGTAAACAGACGGAATTGTTTATAACCCAGATATATGTTACTTAACCAAAATGGCAAGCTGGCAACGTGTGTAATTAGTTCTCTCAAACGGTGTAATTTGTTAGACAGCATTTCTCCTCGATCCGAATGTCTCCCTAAGTGAGGGGAAACCCACTCGCATACCGTCCATGTTCGGTATTGAGAAGCCTTATTGGATTCGGTCAAGACAAATCAAGCGAACGCTCGAGTGTGTGTGTGTGTGTGTGTGTGTGTGTGTGTGTGTGTGTGTGCGCGCATGTGTGCATGTGTGTGCGTGTGTGTGTGTGTGTGTTTTTTTGAGAGAGTGAGAGAGAGAGAGAGAGAGAGAGAGAGAGAGAGAGAGAGGGAGAGAGAGATGGAGAGTATTACTATATGGGTCTATGTATGTGACTATGTGGGTCTATGTGTGCATGTTTGTGTGTGTGTGTGCGTGCGTGCGTGGGTGCGTGCGTGTGTGCGAGTGTGTGTGTGTTTGAGAGAGAGAGAGAGAGAGAGAGAGAGAGAGAGAGAGATGGAAAGTATTACTATATGGGTCTATATATGTGACTGTGGGTCTATGTGTGCATGTTTGTGTGTGTGTGTGTGTGTGTGTGTGTGTGTGTGTGTTTGTTTGAGAGAGAGAGAGAGAGAGAGAGAGGAGAGAGAGAGAGAGAGAGAGAGAGAGAGAGAGAGAGAGATGGAAAGTATTACTATATGGGTCTATGCATGTGACTGTGTGGGTCTATGTGTGCATGTGTGTGTGTGTGTGTGTGTGTGTGTGTGTGTGTGTGTGTGTGAGGGTTGTGGTGGTGTGTCGGTACTGCCAGCTACTTAAAATCACGCTGGGCTGTTATGTTCTATCCAACAAAGCAGAAGGCGGGAGATAAAAATTAAAAATAAAATAAAATAAAATAACCAGAAACATTTCTTCCAACGTTCGTGTCATTTATCTGTTCTTAACTTCGTTGTGAGATCCACGCTTTTCTAAATCATATGATTTCTATATTTTCTTCCCACTCTCATCTCCTCCATTCCAGTGCATCTAATGTCAACTAGTCCCAAGATTTCCACAGCCGCGTGCGGTGACATTTACATCTGATATTCTGCTGGAGATTTGCAAAGTTTTTAATGTTAATACATTATAATCTCCATGTAACTGCCATGTCGTTATATCAAGTGTTAAACAGCCATCTTCTTATCACGTTTCCGCTGTTATCCTAACTATATGAACAGTTTGAGCTGACGCAATGTCATGGGCTATAGCCTACAATGGGTGACGCTGTCATATTCTAGTACGATAATTTGTTCGCGCCTAGAGTGAGCTGTATGGTCAAGTGGTTAGACACCCGCCTCATACGCCGATATTCCGGAGTTCCAGTCAGGGATATGCACTAATTACGAGCCAAACGAGAGCGAAACTCGAGTCTAGTGCTGCCAGTAGTGGGTTGTGCTCAATTATCACACCTCACATCTCGAAACAACCAAATAAATCTAAGTTATGACTGTCAAGCTTGGCTGTCGGCCCTGTGGTCATGTGTTCGAATCCCCAGTGAGACCGTGAAGTTTTTGTTTGTTTGTAACTTAGGTTCCTGTCAGAAGTTAAGTTTGTCTCATACTGATGGTTGTGGTGGAAGCTGGTTCAAATCATTTGCACTCCCGATCAAGGTGAGAACACGGTAAATAAATGTCTACTTTCAGCTGAGTGAAGTCCATGGATACACATGCACCTAGTCGGGATTGATTGATTGATTTAGGAATCGACATCACAGCATTCGGGGCATTACCATAAGCGCTCCGTCTCCATCCTCAGCAGCCAGCGAAGAGTTCCAACACCAATAGTACCAGTAGCAATCTGATTATATGTCCGTCTCGCCTCTCCTCTGAGCGTTGAGCGTCGGCCAGATCCCCTCGTCACTCCTCGCTGCCTCATTCTTGCCAGACCATGGTAATCCATTTGCTCCTCCGAGGTGTAACTGTGCTCCCACAAGCCCGCAAACACGTCTGCCTTGTCATGTATCAATACTCCACCAAGTTCTGCAGAGCCAGCCAAACTGTCCGCCTGTTCATTTCCCAGGACACCGGCATGCCCCGGAGAAAAGATCCAGGCGATGCTTGTCACCCGTGACCTCCGAAGCGAAGCAAGCCACTCCACACGAAGCCTGCCCGTCCCCACCCTCGTCAGCATGCTTTCTGAGTCAGTTACAGTCACGATGTGCGTGAGTGTGTCGTATTCTCCATCCAGCGGAGAGCCGCAGTGACCGCCTCCACATCAATTCTTAAGCTGGATGTTGTGGTATCATATGCCAGGTCTCCTGCACCAAACGTCGACCATTAGCTTTGGCTATGAACCCCCAGCCACTTCTCTCACCTCTTGACACCGAACCATCTGTGTAGATAATCACATCACCCGAGTGAGCATTGCTCTGAATTAGTTGCTGGATTTCCACTTCCGTGGCCCCTGCTGGTCACTCCCTGCACTACCGGCTTAATGTGATTATAATGCTGCACAAGTCTGACTGCTCCGCTGGCACTCTGACCCACTCCTCTCCTCGCCTAATGTTCTCCAAGAGGCACACCTATCTGATCGTAACCTCCACCTGAGTCATCCATGATTTCCCTCTTATCAGTCGCTGGCCCTTAACTGCGTTCAGCGCCTCATGCAACGGGTGATCTGTGTCTGCAGCTACTCTGAGGTATGCCTTCGCCTGCATCACCTTGATGCCTACCAGCAACAGTCGGCAGACCAAGGATGTAACGCATACACATACTGGGGTGTCTCTGGTGCATCCCAGAATGACCCGCATAGCTTCGTTCTGTGTGCTCTCTAACTTCAACAGCTGGCTCTCAGAGACAGTGAGCAGTCCTAATCCATAATCAATTACTGAGAGGATCAAGTGCTGGTATAGTGTGAAAAGCATTCTCTGCTCTGTGTCCATTGCAGCCATAGTTTTAAGTGCACTGGGTCCCTTTTGAGATCTTGTCACAACCGTCTCCAAATGGTCCGTGAAGGACAGGCTCCTTTCAAATGTGATCCCCAGATACATCAGTTTGTTCTCTCTGCTGACATTTCTACCATCTATCGCGAGGCTTGGGACATCAGCTCTCACAATCCTGTTGTCCAGAGAGCACGACAAAACAGCTAGTCGGGAAACCGCTGATGAAATAATAAATGTCTACTTTCAGCTGAGTGAAGTCCCTGGTTACAGATGTACCTAGTCGGGTTACGGCTGATGAAATAATAAATGTCAACTTTCAGCTGAGTGAAGTTCCTGGATACACATGCAGCTAGTCGGGAAACGGCTTATTAAATGATAAATGTCTAATTGCTTCTAAATTCTTCCTAATGTGTTCATTTGCATTCCAAAATTTACTGCCATGCAACACAACAGGTTCAATACTGCACGTCAGCGTTCTCTTACTTGCATAAGGTACTTTTCATTTTCCGAAATGCAGCTTTTGCTTGCCCTATTCTGTTATTAATATATGTCTTAATCCATCTGATGTTATAGATGTTCTTAGGTATTTAAAATTATCCATTTGGTTAAGAATTTTCCCTTCTATTTCCATTTCATATTTTGGTGTCTCCTTTTACTTTGCTATCAGAATTGTTACTGTTTTCTTGATATTCAAGTAGAGTCTTTTCTTTGCACTCCCCGTTACTATAATGTTGAAATCTAGTCTTTTCCTCTACCTTTGACAACTATTTCCGGCTTTCAGAACAAGTGAGTGTATTTCCATAGTAATTCAAAATAATAATCAGTTGTTATGAGGTTGTGATAGTTTGACAGTATGATGGTATTGAATTCGCAACTTCCACCATTAGCTGGTGGCTTCAAAATCGATATCATCTGTATATGTACAGTGGTAATTAATAACCCGCAGTTTACACAAGTCAACCCCACCTTTCTTTGGTGTGGATCGGAAAACGAGAAAAGAATGGAGCATCACTGAGAACAAAAACACAAAAATAATTTTGCTAAATTTTTCGAGAAAAACTACGACACAGAAAAGAACCCCAGTTAAGCGAAACACAAATCGGATTTAGCAAAAAAACAAGGGAAACAGATACGTTATATTTTCTCTTTGGCAACTGATAGAAAAATTGATCGAATTTAATTAAATACTGAACTTGGCCTTTGTTGAACAAGAAAACACATTTAATAGAGTAGATAGAATAAAGATGTCGAAAATCCATGAAAGATAGGGAGTGAGAACACATCTAATGTAGAAAGTATATATAACAACGGTGAATGCATTGTAAGATCACACCGAGGATTCAGAACCCTTCACCATAAGATCAGGAGTACAGAGTTGTGTTATTTCTTCCCTCAAGTTCATAACTTATATAGACAATATATGTAAAGAAATCAGCGAAACGGGGACCGCAATAACACTTCACGAAGAACAGAGCACAGAAGAAGAACCAACGGCAAATTACACCATTAAAGAACTCCCACTTGCGAACGACCAAGTATTAATTGCAAAATCTGAATCAGAACTACAAGTCTACATAAATCGTCTAAACGAAATTTTCAATGAACATGAAACTGAAAATTAGCATAAATAAAACAGAGGTAATGACCATAACCTAAGAAAACACAGACACATTCCATCTAAAATAACACCCCCTGAAACAAATAAAGAGGGTACTTGGGGATGATAATATCATCAAATGGTAAATCAGAAGACGAGATCGAGAATAGATTATTATATTCACATATAATAATTCATTAAACTCATTGGACAAAGGGCACCATTACTAAAGAACAAACACGCATCAGTAGATACTTAAAACAAGCCCTCTCCGATACAATCTTTCTATCAACTCTATGCTACCAATGCCAAATCTGAACAATAGCATACATGAGGGGGGAAAAAAAAAAAGGGGGGGGGGGGGAATTAAAACAACGGAAATGAGATTCCCGAGAAGAATAGTCATCTTATCAAGATGAGAGAAAATCAGAAATGATGAAATCAGGGCGAAAGTGGGAATAATAGCAGCGCTAGATTTCATTAGAAAACAGTAAGTGAAATGGTTCGGCCACATAACTAGGCTACAAACTGACAGTATACCACAACAAGCAATATGTACAGATCAAATGGAACCAGAAGACGAGGTCAAGCATGTAAATGATTTTTTTTTCCGCTTGTCCTATTTACAGGACATCGCTGTGAACACCAGTATGTTACAGTTGACGTTTATGTCTTGGCAAGATTACGTTCAGTAGTTTGCCATTGCTGTCTGAGCGACCGGCTCACATACCCGTAAATAGCAAACGCGGCGCGATCCGCTACCGAATCTCGCGCAGCTGTATTACCCTAAGTGGATATACGGAATTACTGAGAAAGTCGTAAATCCCTTCGTCAGGGAGCCCAGCATGTAAACGATGGAGAGAGGAAATAACAGTCCAATTGGGTTTAGGTATACGAAGCCCATCAATAGGCAATCCCCAGCTGTTTATCCTTCTCGACACTGCAATGTACAAGAGGAACAAGATGAGATGAGATGCGATGGTTTCGTGGTTTGATGGTCATAAGGAATGATAGGATGCTTTATGATGTAAACAATTACATGATTTTTACATCAAAGTGGGAATAGGATGAGATACGAAGCTCAAGAAAGTTTACTTGAAAACAGATCTCAGTTTGAAACTGTCTTGGTTCAGCTGGAACAGGGTCTTCACAACTGCAGCTCCGCGTGTATGACAAGTAGATAAGTAGAAAGCAGCAAATAAACGAAAGAATGTCTAGTTTTTAGGGTCTACACATTTCATATCACACACACACTCACACACACACACACACACACACACACACACACACACACACACACACATGCCCTGTGCACTAGATGCATATCATTGACATCTTGCCGCCTTGACAGACTATAGTTCGTTACACTGTGCTTCAAAAAGGGCATAATAAATACAACCCATGGCGGGAGCGAGTGTGACTGATGAGACCAATTCGCGCTGTAATGTTCGTCTACAATGGGTGCATGTGAACACATGGTCATTTTCACCAGCACGCACCATCTTATGTCTCACGCGCTCAGTATGTGTCCTATCTGCAATCATTATTGTCTTTTTCTTTAATCCATTTCACATTAATAACCCTCTATGCAACACGTTTGGCGGCGACTTCTCCCATATATATATATATATATATATATATATATATAATATATATATATATATATATATATATATATATATATATATATAAAACAAGAGTTACAAGACCTAGTGGAACAAGTAAACTTGTGGCTAAGATATTAACATCCAAAGTACAAAAACTATGATAATTGGCAGTGAAAAGGGCAAAGGTCATCAATGAACATCACAGTAAACGGGCAGATACTAGAACAAGTAACAAGTTGCTCCTATCTTGGACATATAATAACAGATGATGGCAGAAGTGAAATAGATTTCAAAAAGAGAATAGGAATGGCCAAAAATGCTTTCAACGGCATGAAATCAGTATTAACATCTAGAGAGATTAATAACGATTTAAAAATGAGAATTGTCTGATGCTACGTATATTCAACGCTACTGTATGGCGCGGAAACCTGGACATTGAACAAGCAACTAGAAAGTCGCATAGAAGCCCTGGAGATGTGGATATACAGACGAATATGGAAACATACAGATTTCATGGAGGAAAAAATCAAACACAGAGGTTCTAGAAAAACAGGGAATGATGAGAGAGTTGATGAAAGAAATAAAGGCGAGGCAAGTGAAATGTTTCTGCCACGTTAAAAGACATGATACCCTTATAAACACCATACCAAGGCAAGGCAAGGTTGAGGACAAGCGAGCAAGAGGTAGACAACGATACAAGTGGGAAGATAACATCAAGATATGGACGAACACAAGCCTGACACAATGTACAGTCAAGGCGAGAGACAGACAGTGTTGGGGATCCATTGCAGCCAACCTTCACCGTGGAGACGGCACCCTCATATATATATATATATATATAATATATATATAATATATATAATATATAATATATATATTATATATATATATATAATATATATATCTTCTTCTTCTTCTTCTTTCTCTTCAGTTTCCGAGCCATTGAGGTTCTTTGCTGCACATACAATTCGTCTCTCTGGTGAACCTTCTCTTGCCAGTCGTTGATTCCAAGTGCTTGTAGATCTGTACTATGATTATCTCTCCACCGTCTTCTTGGTCTACCTCGGGGTCTACGGTCATTTATTTCCTGAGTGTAAGCGAGTTTTGTTTCCTATTATCTTCCATTCTTTCTATATGCCCCAGCCATTTTAGTCTATTAGCCTTCATGATACCAGTGATTAGCGGGGACTTAAACAGATCATAAATGTCTTTGTTGACTTCTTCTTTCCACTCTCCACTTTGGTGTATCCCTAATGGGTCCAAAGATTGCGTCTTAAATTTTGTTCCTCAACGGTGTGTAACAAGGCTTCGTCTCCTTTCGTTGTACTCCAGGTTTCAGAGCCATACAGCACAACTGGTCTGATCAGTGTTTTGTATATTGTGATTTTGGTGTTACGAGATAGCGCCTTTGATTTTAGTAGATGTTGTAGTGCATAGTATATCTTTATTTCCAGAGTTGATTCTATTTGTATTCTTCCCTTATGATGTTGGAGCAGTTGAAGATTGTGCCCAGGTATTTGTCATGTTTCCATTCTTTTAATGGTCATATTATCTATTTGTATGTGGCCAGAGTATTACCATTCCGTATCTTGAACATTACCATATCATTCTGTCTTATCTTCGGTTGATAACCAGCCCCATCTGTTGGGCTTTTTTCCTTTAAGTGAGATCACTATTTCCAATGTCTTTTGTTCACTTTGCCCTATAATATCTATATCATCTGCATAACCTAAGCAGCTTGGATGTTCATTCCAATATCACATTCCCCCTTATCTTCCTTACAACTTTCTCTAGAGCCAGATTGAAGAGTAGCGGCGATAGTGCATCACCCCTGTTTCAAGCAGATGTTATTTGGAAGGGTATATATATAATATATATATATATATATATATATATATATATATATATATATATATATATATATATATATATATATATATATATATATATTTTTCCCGCGTTTCCATCCTGTTTCAGGATATTGCGGTCAACACCAGCATCTTTCAGCTGTATGTTGATTCCTAGGCTAGATTACGCTCATCAGCACGCCACGACTTTCTGAGCGACCGGCTCCATACTCTCATAAGTCACTGGCGCGACTCGAACCACTTCTAATTCTCGTGCGCTCACGTCAACCACGAGAGTATTCGGGATTAACGGAGAAAGCTGCTAACTCCTCGGCCAGGGAGCGGACATATATATATATATATATATAGTATATATATATATATATATATATATATATATATATATATATATATATATAATATATATATATATATATATATATATATATAATGTAGTGTCTCACTAACAGAGATTTTTAAATATTGCATATCCCTTGCAGGACGTTGCAGTCAATACCAGCATTTTTCAGCTGCTGTTGATGTACTAGGCAAATTTTACGTTCAGTAGTTTGCCTTTGCTTTCTAAACGACCGGCCCCCATACCAACACGTTATAACACAACGCGACACGGTCTGCTGCACAAATCGGTCGCGGCTGCGTTTCGAACGCCTGGTAAGCGACTCACGAACCGCGTTCGTAAGTCTTTGGCCACGGTGCAGGCCACAGAGATTAAGTATACATTTTGCAAGAAGCATGCTAACTCTGCATTACCACAAGCTTTTGCAGATGTCCAAGTGGTAAAGCAAGTATTACAACAATCGGAAGTGCAGTGTTTTAAAAGAGGTGAATTACACAGAGTAGTGGCCACATTAAAACCATATTCAGAAGACATATTAGGTGACTACCAGGCGGGTTTTAGACAAAACAGATCAACAATAGATCAGATATTTATCTTACGACAAATAGCCGAGAAACATTGGGAATATAAAAGAGATCTCCATAACATTTTTGTGGATTTTAAAAAGGCTTATGATAGTGTCCATAGGAATAGTCTATGGAATGTTATGCAGGAATTTGGAATACCAAGGAAGTTTAATTAACATGACCAAACTATGCATGGAAGATACTTATAATATAGTAACATATAAAGGCAGGAAATCAGACCCTTCCAAATAACATCTGGCTTGAAACAGGGTGATGCACTATCGCCGCTACTCTTCAATCTGGCTCTAGAGAAAGTTGTAAGGAAGGTACAGGAGGAATGTGATATTGGAGGACATCCAAGCTGCTTGGTTATGCAGATGATATAGATATTATAGGGCAAAGTGAACAAAAGACATTAGAAATATTGACTCACTTAAAGGAAAAAGCCCAACAGATGGGGCTGGTTATCAACCAAGATAAGACAGAATATATGGTAATTTCAAGAGACGGAATGGCTAAAAACTCTGGCCACATACAAATAGATAATATGACCATTAAAAGAACGGAAACATACAAATACCTGGGTACAATCTTCAACTGCTCCAACATCATAAGGGAAGAAATACAAGCTAGAATCAACTCTGGAAATAAGATATACTATGCACTACAACATCTACTAAAATCAAAGGCGCTATCTCGTAACACCAAAATCACAATATACAAAACACTGATCAGACCAATTGTGCTGTATGGCCTCTGAAACCTGGAGTACAACGAAAGGAGACGAAGCCTTGTTACAAAACTTTGAGAACAAAATTTTAAGACGCATCTTTGGACCCATTAGGGATACACAAAGTGGAGAGTGGAAAAGAATAAGTAACAAAGACATTTATGATTTGTTTAAGTCCCCGCTAATCACTGGTATCATGAAGGCTAATAGACTACAATGGCTGGGGCATATAGAAAGAATGGAAGATAATAGGGAAACAAAACTCGCTTACACTCAGCAAATAAATGACCGTAGACCCCGAGGTAGACCAAGAAGGCGGTGGAGAGATAATATACATACAGACCTACAAGCACTTGGAATCAACGACTGGCAAGAGAAGGTCCACCAGAGAGACGAATGGAGACAGATTCTATTTGCAGCAAAGAACCTCAATGGCTCGGAACGCTGAAGAAGAAGAAGAAGTGGCCACACAGAAAGTCTTGACGGTCATCGCTGGCTATCTCACACGGTCGCTACAGTTTTGGAACTAGTCTGTGTCCTTGTCACAATCATGCTATTAGGCCAAGACTTGCATGTATTTATATCTTTGTATTTCCCTTGCTCTTCTTCCGTCAGCTCTGCCAGTCGTCACTAATTAATCACATTTTTGTCTCCTCAGAAAGTGTCCAAAACTAATTATTTATTAAGAGTAAATTATCTGATCACTTTACAACTTTTTATGTGTTTCTTTAAGAGATTTTATTGTTCGTGCCCCCCCCCCCCCCCCCCCCCAAATCCCCCTCCAACCGTTCTTGGTTTTCTTTGCATTTGCCCCAGAAACCACGTGTCCATAACCATTAGATGTTTCTCAGCTTGTTGCTTATCCCCCATGCTCCCCATGCATACAACAGGGTAGGTTTTATGTATCGAATGGGAACTCTTTGCGAAGACAGTTCATGGATAAATTCACATGTATTGTATGGCACTCATAGAAGTGGAAGCAAGAAAGCAGTGGAGAAACTATAGATTTTAACTTTGAATGTTGTCTAGTGTGTCCTCTAGTTTCTCCTTCCTTCTTCCTCACAATCTATGTGAATTCATTTATGAACTGAGTTTTATGTAGCCCTTTAACATTTTTCCTCAGGGAATTTGACAGCCTGGTATTGGTATGAGTTCCATCTTGTGACAGGTTGCTTTTGGCAGGGTGATTTTAGTTCTAATCTCTACGAGATATCTTCTAACAGATGTTACGAGAGCTCAAATATTCGCTTGTTTACAAATATTCACATTTACTTGTATGTTACATTGTGGTATTTCTTTAGTGTTCTCAGACCACATTTAAAATGTGAGAGAAAACATGACAACATAACACATGGTTAGAAGGATCCCGTCATACGCCACGCGTTACTTAACACTGAAAGAGTCCATAATTAGACAGAATTGCCGGATCACAACCTGGACTATTTACTAAGCAATTTCCCATCACCAAACCCATCTGAAGTCAATATCGTTTAGTTCAGCAACGTTGGACAAGATAAATTACAGCCGGATTCTGAAGTGTAGGATAAATACACCAACAAGAAGACGACACTTGAAAGTCTTGACTTAAATTGAGTCCACCGTCTGGAGTGTCAGGAAAATATTGAGGCTAAACTATTTGCGTACTGCCTGGTAGCTTCTGCCTGTTAAGAAACTCTCTGCTTGTTTATTGTCTGTTCTCAATGAGTTATATGATCACCCTGCCATTACATCTGCATCTACAACAGTTATTATCACGCGATCAAAATAGTAAAATAAGTAGATGACTAGTTTAGAGACACATTGGTTTAAGAACAAGGCGGAATGGAAAGAGTTTCTGTATCAGAAGAGTTCTTATCTTGAAACAAATGAGTGCCATTTATGTCTTCAGGAAGAAAACAATAAGTATTATAAAATGCGTGTTTGTATCTCCTCAGGACGGAAAGACTCAATCTTATAGAATGAGTGTGAATTATTTCTTCAGTACGGAATAACTCAT
Source organism: Cepaea nemoralis (assembly GCA_014155875.1). Taxonomy (NCBI): domain Eukaryota; kingdom Metazoa; phylum Mollusca; class Gastropoda; order Stylommatophora; family Helicidae; genus Cepaea; species Cepaea nemoralis. The sequence continues at coordinate 20,246 of JACEFZ010000419.1, forward strand.
TATTGTAAGATAATGTGAATTATTTCTTCAGTACGGAATAACTCAATATTTTAAAGTTAAAGTGAATTATTTCTTCAGTACGGAATAACTCAATATTTTAAAGTTAATGTGAATTATTTCTTCAGTACGGAATAACTCAATATTTTAAAGTTAATGTGAATTATTTCTTCAGTACGGAATAACTCAATATTTTAAAGTTAATGTGAATTATTTCTTCAGTACGGAATAACTCAATATTTTAAAGTTAATGTGAATTAATTCTTCACAAAGTACAGGCTCACCTTATAAAATAAATGTGAAATGTATCTTCAGGACCGACATACTCATTCTTGTAACATTGGGGTGGATTATTTCTTCTAAACGGAAAGACTCATTATTGTAAAATGTGTGTGAATTATTTCTTCACGGCGGAAATAACTAATTATTGTAGAGTGTATGTTAATTATTTCCTCAAGAAGGATAGACTAAATCATCTTTTTTGTTTTTTTTCGTTTAAGGTAATGAGCATTTCATCAGGAAGACAAGTCTCAATAATGCAACATTGTTGTGAACATTTTATTCGGAAAGGAACGACCACTAGTATTGGTTACTTCACTTACATGAAATGCTATTATGACCCAATTCCCTTCGGCAGTTTGTTACCACTAGATTACCTTCACATTACAGTTAAGCCAGCTCCTAGCTTCACAATCCTTGAACTAAATAACTATAATGATGTGTCTCTTTAACTGGTATATTAATCAGTCCTGCAGGCAACTCTAGAAGTTTTTGTTTTTTAGTTTTTGTTTTCCAATTACACCAGACAATGTGCTAACCGCCGTGGGTGAAAACAAAAAACCGTACATGACCCTTTCCACGTAATGCAGCGTATTTGGGTATATGGTGCTAGTCTCATATGTGTATACACGAATCCATACTTGATATGTTAGTTAGTTAGTTAGTTAGTTAGTTAGTAAGTTAGTTAGTTAGTTGGTTGGTTGGTTGGTTGGTTGGTTGGTTGGTTGGTTGGTTGGTTGGCTGGCTGGTTGGTTAGTTGGTTGGTTGGTTAGTTAGTTAGTTGGTTGGTTAGTTAGTTACTTAGTTAGTTAGTTAGTTAGTTAGTTGGTTGGTTGGTTGGCTGGCTGGTTGGTTGGTTAGTTAGTTGGTTAGTTGGTTAATTGGTTGGTTAGTTGGTTAGTTAGTTAGTTAGTTAGTTAGTTAGTTGGTTGGTTGGTTGGTTGGTTGGTTGGATGGTTGGTTGGTTGGTTGGTTGGTTGGTTAGTTAGTTAGTTAGTTAGTTGGTTGATTGGTTGGTTGATTGGTTGGTTGGTTGGTTAGTTGGGTTCCAACTTCACGGCAACGGGTCATCCCCATTATGCTCCGATCCCGTGCCAGTGAATATTCCTCACACAATGATATGTGGTATGATGAATATGACGCAGCCGCCTTTACTTTACAGAATATTTCTTGATACCCAGTTTCGCAAGCTACTGAACTAACAATGCGTAGTAAATTACAACCAGGCTACACACACACATACACACACACCACACACACACACACACACACACACATACACACACACATACACACAACATATACACACACACCACACACACACACACACACACAACTGTTGGGGTTGATTACAACTTCCTGTAAAGGACATGCATCTAACTACCAACACATTTTACACCGGGTCTCCCTGAGATCTCAAGCAGAAACAAAAGAACTGCTCTACCACCAGGCGAATTCGAACGCATGATCACTAGGACCATGGTCAAGTGTGCTAGCCTTCCCGCTGCTGTCAAGGCCCTAGCGCAGCTGTCAAATGACTCATGCTGCTGTCAATGCCCTCGCGCTGCTGTCAAGCCCCTAGCGCGACTTCCAAAGCCGTCGTTAATGTTATAGTATCATTTTGTTGTTGGAAACATTGTTCATTGTGGCTGTGCTGTGTATTATTTGCCCTAAGTGGCATTGCCATTAGCCGGTCTCTCTGGTCTAGAGGTTACACGACTTTCTCCGTATTCTCGTATACTCTCGCAAGTAACGTGACGTTGCGCGAGAATCTGATGGCGGTTTTCTTCGAGTCGGTAACTTACGGGGTATTTGAGCCGGTCGTTCAGAAAGCAATGGCAAACTAGAGCGTAATCTTGCCAAGAAATCAACAATCAGCTGAAAGATGCTGATGTCGACAGCGATGTCCTGTAAAGGATATGTCAAAACAAAAGTGGCACTAGACTACCTGTCGCGATGTGGTAGTGAATAACATGAAATAGACAGTGAGAATCTATTCGCGTGTGCGCCGATCAATGTGGGATGATGTTTACTGCTGTCTGTTAACTCGTTCCGTATAACAAGATTCTTCTCCGAAAAGGTACTTCACAATTTCGGTCCACATTAATAACCTGTTCGGGTGTTTTTTGTTGTTTGTTTTTTCTGTCCCTCTCCCCCCTACCCACAATTCCTATTTACAGGGCATCGCTGTCAACACCAGCATTCTACCGCTGTTCTTGGCAAGATTACGCTCTGTAGTTTCTAGAAACTAGAACACTATATACAACAATAAGAAAGAGACAAACAGCTTTCTTTGGTCATGTGATGAGAAGAGAGGCATTGGAGAACATCGTGACAGCTGGAAAGATCGAGGGGAAGAGAGGCAGAGGCAGACCACGAGAAATTATGCTGGACGGATTGAGACGGTGGCATGGAGGAATATCATCAGCAGAGTTGATCCAGAACACCAAAGACCGAGATCTGTGGAGAGCCATGAACGCCTACGCCAGCCGGCACGGCACTTGATGATGATGAGTTTGCCATTGATTTCTGAGCGACCGGCTCACATACCCCTTAAGTAATGAGCGCGACGCGATCCGTACCGAATCTCTCGCAGCTGCGTTACCCTACGGGATTACGGAGAAAGGCGTTAAACTCCTTAGCCACTGAGCCTGGCGTTCGGGTGTTGCCAAGTAAATACACATATTACTTTTTCCGTGCACCGTAGTTTGTGCATTAATTCATCACATCCGGAAAGGCATTTTTGTGGCCAACATATTCAAGCTTTCATAAAGGTTTAACGCCTATTGAATATTATGTTTCCTTTCGCACTGTCCATAAACGGCATATATCCTTTGTATTACCAGGCATACGCGTTAGTATAAGGGCTACGCTGATACAGTCATAATCGCGGTTGGATGCGGGTTAGACGTCCGTCTTCTTCACCCATCAACACAGGAAATGACCGGCCACATATTCCTACTCAATGTGATGGCCCGGTAACATGACAGACCTGTAGCGGGTTCTTTTTTTTCGGAGCATTTAAAAAAAAATGTTTTTTAATTACCTAAGAGTGCATAAACGAAAATGAGAAGAAGAATTGGAAAACGAGACTTGAACTCAATCAGAAGTGATGAAATTGACGTTGCCGCTATAACTAGCCCATTTGTATTAACCAATAGCACACAAGGAAAGTTTTTACAACCATGGAATTAATTAAACTATTAAAGATGAATATCAGACTAAGTTTAGTTTAGTTTAGTCGACGGATCAACATCACGGCACATACTAACCCGTGTAACCCGTTAGGAGTTCTACTCTTAAGTCAAGCCTGAGTCCGGAGAATCTCAGCTCAGTGCACGAACACCGTAGCACCAGCGAGGGTCTTGAAATGCTTTGGGTAGATTTTTAACTCGAAATTTTCCCTGGGCAGAGCCGTTAGGCTACTCTTTTTCGATTTACAACTGCCAAGGGATTTTTTTAACGTGCGCAACAATACACCCGGGCGTCCGATCTCACAAACCAGAGACCTGGGGAAATTTTATTACTAGAAGTCCACACTAAAAATAAATTCGGCCCTCACCGGAGCTTGAACGCGGGATCCAGCACTCGTGGCGGACACCGTACCTCGAGACCACTCAGCCACCCCCCCCCCCTCCCCTCCCCTCCCCCATATTAAACTAAAACACAGAAACCAAAACCCTTTAAGTTATAGTCATTTCCTTTAATAGATAACTCTTGAAGAAGGAGAAGATATTATCTAAAAGTGTTGTGCCACGAAAGAATAGCCTGGATTGGTGTTTTATATCACACGTTTGTTTGGTGGTATTCTTTATTCTCGTTTTGCACTTTATCCACCAGTGTGATCTAGGCCCTCAACCAGCTCACGTGTAACTTACTCGTGGTTGGTAGCATTTTGTTGCACAAGTTTACTAATGAATAAAGCTGCCTCCCCCAATAACTGGTCTAGCCCAACCCATCAAAGTCTACTTTTACGACATGCATGATAGGTTGTCTTGTTAATATTCTGTGCTTCCTTTACGGGGCTTGCTAACACACGAAAGAAAAAAAAAACAACAATAAACAGGTCCTATAAGAGGCAAATGAAACCCGCAAACTGACTTCAGAAAGACACATAAGGGTAAATCGTTTAGGGTACGTTAAGATAAGAAATAAGCTAGAGAACTTGGTGACAACTTCCAAGATTCGGGGAAAACGAACAACGCGAAGGCTGAGAAATAAATAAATGGATGGCTTGACCACTTGGCATTGTCGGAACAAGAACACAGAGCTGATCCACGATTCTGGTGATCGTGTAAGATTGCGAAACGTGACCGCCCACGCTTACCGGCATGGCACATGATGATGATGAGGTACATACCGGCGTTTTTTGTTGGAATTTGATAATATTTCGTGAATATTCGGAATTATTCCCTTTCATCTGTAAATAGCAATAGATGAAGGAACAAGTGTAAAGTGTGGTTTGCTTCAAGAAAAGGCGAACAAACCCCATAACGGATATCAATTGAGATCATATATGTATCCGATTGAAGCGACAACAAGGAAATATTGTGAACATTAGTCACAATGTCTCAAATTATTTAATACGAATGTCATACATAATCGATTCATGTCGATTCACTGTCGGCTCATGTTAATCATAGACCTGGCTAGAGACGATACATTTTAAGAGTGTCTAGCTGACACAGATGGTCTCGCATTATATGGTTCTAGAATATGAATAACTGATAAATGTCAGGAAATACGGGTAGCGGCATTGCAGGCGCTGTTTCAATAACACGATATGGCGCATTGACAAACTGGAGAAACGAACATGTTCTGGAAAATAACAGAACAGTGATGAGGGCTTTCGTGGCTTTGTTATAACCTACGACACGAAGACACACCAAATATAGTACCAGAAGACTGACTGGCACCTTGCCGTCTGACAGACAATAGTTACACCTCTCCATAGCGCAAAGCTTGGGCTGAATTTAGAGACCATGTGTTGCCCATGCTAGTATGATCTCTCTCTCTCTCTCTCTCTCTCTCTCTCTCTCTCTCTCTCTCTCTCTCTCTCTCTCTCTCTCTCTCGCTCTCTCTTTCTCGTCCTGCCTAGTTTAGTTAGTTAGTCGATAGCTCATCCTCATTTCACATCGAACCATTCAGTCCATAAGTCTTCGGATCCCCTTCTCAGTAAATCCCGCAGCGTTTCGCCGCTTACAACACCAGTTCTGTGCTGGTTTACTAATCTTTCTTTTTGGGTTTCCTGTATAGTGCTCTTGTCTGGCCACATTTCTTTTAACTCGCTGTTCGCGCAGTTTGAATATGGTTATAGATTCACAGTCATCACTTGGTTCTCGCAAAAGTCATACTTCTCGTAGAGCATTCAATATTTCAAGCCTGCTCCATGGCTTGTCCGCCCTCCATTGTAGTCTTTCTACCTGCAAATCTGTCAGCCTGCACATTTCCTTCTACACCCGCATGCCTTGACACGAAAATGAAACTAATCTTTGCCAGCCGCAACCGCCCTAAAGACAATATCCACTGTCTTCGGATCATCACAATGTCGCTACTCCGCTTGAAGCCGTTGGCACAATGTGGGGTGTCGGGTTTTGTTAGCGCCGCCCACCATTCGGCGCCAATAGAAAAGAAGCAGTACTGTCTACTGTACTAAAGCTCAGTCGTATCTGAATAAGACTTCACTAGAAAGCTAAATACAGGCAACATTAGGAAACGGATAGTACAAAGAAAAACACACCTGCCTCGAGTTGTGGTTTCGATTCTCATCACTCGTTATTCTGTTAACAATATAAAATGACACAAAGTAGTGCAGCTTTATATAACAGATTTATGATACATACAGAACGTTGCGGCGATTAACCTTCATCAGCAAACAAACACATTCACAAACACAACATATAGTCAAGGAGATTATAATTTTCTTTGAGACTCCTGGGGGTTGTGGCAGAAGACATCCGACCTCGTGCTTTGTGCGACGCTTTCGGCAGGTCACCTCACTGGAAAGAGACCGAGCCGGATGGGATACAGTCCCGGTACAACGAAGCCGATCCTTTCAGTCTTTTCTGGGAAAAACAATTATAAAACAGTCTGGCAAAGATCTATCAATGCAGACATACTAGGTATTAAAAATATCGACATAAGACAGACAACCACGGAATAGAAAGATCACGAAGCTTAAAGATAAATCTACGAGCTGAAATACTTGATGATGTCAGCGGCATGAGACAGACAGCCCTGCAATGGGATTATCACGAAGTTTCACAATCAGCCCAAGAAGTTGCAATACATGACGAAGATGAGCAGATGTTGCATTCGAATGCTCTGGTTGATTCCACAAGGCACAGTTGTCAGTGTTAGTGAACTGGTTTCAATTCTCTTCAGATGGAAGTCGCGCTAGCACTTTGACTATTACTCTTGTCTTCCGGCTCTGTGGTCATATATTGGGAAGAAGAAGAAAAAAAAAGGGGAGGGGGGTGGGGGGAATTGTTGCTTTCACTCGCCTTGACCTCAAGCGAAGTCTATGAAGTCCATACATGCGCTACTATTTCTAGATTTCTAATGCACCGAACTGATTTTAGCGCATGGACTAGTTTCCCCTGGTACCTGTGTCATCGCTATCAGTCAAATCCTCTCCGACTTCTGAGGTACTTGTAATTTACGTCCCCAAGTCAAGGACGAGAAGTCAACATTTTAGTCTAACTGTTCGGTGTTGGGGTTAAACTCGCTACCTTGGCAGCAGCACAACGAAAGTTTAAGAGGGAGTGCTCGTATCCATTATCCATGTTAACTTCTGGATACGAGCTGTTAAAGACAAGCTACATAAACAGTGAGGGGGGACAGGAATAGCACTAAGTGATCTAGCTTGACCCCTTCGATGCCGGGAATTGTTGAACTGATCCTGGCTTCCAGGTCGACACGCCTAAACTTAATATAAGGACATCTGAATAACGAAGACACAAACCATATATATTACGATTTATTGCCTGGCACATTTCGCTGCATCTCGTCAGGTACTTACTGCAGATGTCACTCGACATAGAGTAAAATAATTAGAATCCTGCAGTAAGTACCTGACGACACGCAGCGAAATGTGCCAGGCAATAAATCATACTATAGTATGGTTTGTGTCTTCGTTATTCAAATTCACTACGGGAAAACATTGTTTTGATAAGGACATCTTTCGGGAAGTAAAAACTTGTGTGATACTGATCACATCTTCCGTACCGATATGTCTAAAAATATTGGTCTGGCAATATATACCCTCATAAACAATGGATTAAAGTTAGTTGCATATCCTTTAAAGGACGTTGCAGTCAATCCTCAGCATCTTTAGGCTGTTTGTAATTTCTCAGGCAAGTTTACAATTCAGTAGTTTACTATTGCTTTTCGAACGATTAGGCACTCATAACATGTTTATAAATACCAGCTCAGGACGGTCTGCTTCAAATCGCTTGCAGCTGTGTTTGGAACTTGGTGTGCCGAGATTAATAATTGCGTCCGTAACTCTTCGCCACAGAGCCGGTAAACAATGGGTACGGAACAATTTTCAGAATTATCTGGGAATTGCCTGGGGAGGAAGTGCAACGAGGAAGGTATCCGGTCCACCCTTCCTCATAATGTCATGAACTAAAACATATGCAGACTTCACACTTCACACGCCAAGGACAGTATCTGCTATAGTAGCTATCCTTACTTACATGTAATCCATCTAGATGCAGATTTGAACCCATGATCACAGAGCTGCATGCAAGCGTGTGGCCATCACGCTACCGCAACTCCCTGTGCAGAATATAGTATTCAAATCATCGTTGCTTCCTTACTATCTGATTGATTGATTGATTGATTGATTGATTGATTGATTGATTTAGGAACCGACATCACTGCATTCGGGACATTCCCATAAGCGCTCCGTCCCCATCCTCAGCAGCCAGTGAAGAGTTCCAACACTAATAGTACCAGTAGCAATCTGATTATATGTCCGTCTCGCCTTTCCTCTGAGCGTCGATCGTCGGCCAGATCCCCTCGTCATCCCTCGCTGTCTCATTCTTACCAGACTATGTTGATCCACTTGCTCCCACAAGGCCGCAACCACGTCTGTTTAGTCATGCATCAATACTCCACCAAGTTTTCCTTACTATCATGGACAGGGAACCGATAGGAACAGGCGAGATCATCATCATGGCCGTTTCCCTCATATGTCTCCTAATTGTCCATGATTCGCATCCGTACATCAAGAATGGTTCAGTTTAGCTCGTAAGACCTCTTGTTTCTGTTTCGTACACACAGCTAGTTATTTATGTAGCTATTTCAAATCATATGATCAGGTAAATTGTCCCGTTACAAAAATACACGAGTAAACATCGCGGAAACGGTGAACCCAAGTAAATGCCCAGGAAATCGATATCATTATGTAAGTGCAAACGCTTCCTCCTCGATCGATGTAATTAGCTCTTTATTTGCACTCATACTTCTCTTCAAAAATGGTTACCTGCTCTTTCATCTCAATAGTTTATTCAGTCTATTTGTTCATTTCCTGCCGATGCTTTAGACAAGAATGTATAAATAACCAACAGGACCCCAATCGTGGGTCATCTTAACACTTCCTTTTGGTTCTCCAGACGAGTGCGGCAATAGTAAAGGTTAACAAAGAGTGTGAATTCTCCTGACGTCGTTTTTACACAAAGAGCATTGTAATTTACTGTTTCCCCAAATGTCACGTCTGTTGACAATCTAGTAAACAAATGCATCTAGTACTTGGTGACATCGATTAAGACATATTTACAGTCTAGATGCAGGCAATGAGGTACTCACAGCTAGGTTAATCTGCAAAAGTCCGTATATCTGTTTGAATATCAGTATATCTGTCTGTGTGCCTGGCTGTGTTTCTGTGTGTCGGTCTGTGTATCTGTGTATCTTTCTGTATGTCTGTCTGTGTGTTTGTCGATGTGTCTGTCTGTGTGTCTGTGCATCTTTCTGTATAGCTTTCAGTCTGTGTTTGCGCTGGTGCGTGTGCACATGCTCGCGTCTGTGTATCAGTGTGTGTGTGTGTGTGTGTGTGTGTGTGTGTGTGTGTGTGTGTGTGTGTGTGTGTGTGTGTGTGTGTGTGTGTGTGTGTGTGTGTGTGTGTGTGTGTTGTGTGTGTGTGTGTGTGTGTGTGTGTGTGTGTGTGTGTGTGTGTGTGTGTGTGTGTGTGTGTGTGTGTTGTGTGTGTGTGTGTGTGTGTGTGTGTGTGTGTGTGTGTGACTGGCTCTCTGGTGTTTGTCTCTAGATCAATATATTTGGTGTGGATGAGTTAAGACTGGCTGTTAATTTTTCTACTTCTTGTTTGCCTTCCAGAAAGTCGTCCATGTGGAAAAATAAATAATCATCATCGCACACACACACGTAAAATAGACTCACACACACTACAAATATACAATATACGTGGACTCGCACACATCGAACATACATACACGTGTGGCTTGCTGGGAAACGGAGACATTGTAGACAAGAAAGAATTCGAGGCATATAGAAGAGTATTCAGGTTCATTTCATATTCTACAAAACAGTGGACCATATAAGAAAGGTGGTCACCACTGTGATCGTCATATACCATGCCTATAAGCTTGAGCAGTCATGGATCGCATCTCACACCATCAACAGAGACATGGATCAGGTCTGTGTTCTTGTCCCGAGTTTGCTATGTGGCCATGCCATTCAGGGTATTTATATGTCTTCAATATGCCTCTTTACTCGTCAGATTTACCAGTTATTATCAAGTCTTCAGGTTTATTTGTCCCGATAACGGGTCCAAAATGTGTTGATAATCTACGTCTAATTTATCTTATCTATATACGGATTTCATTTCCTCCTTGTTTGACTTTCTCAACCGTGTTTATGTCCGTCCATGGTATTCTGTGCAGTTCCCTTATACATCACATTTCCACTGCCATTATGAATCTTTCTTCAGCTTGTTTAGTTATTACCCGTAGTTTACATGCTTATAAGACATATGTGTTCTATATATATTATTTCAACACTCCTTTTCTTATTGTAATTTACAGCTTTCTATAGGTACGTTTTCCAATTTGCCAAAGGATACCTTTGCCATAGCGATTCTTGTTATAATCTCTATAAGACATCTTCCATCAGATATCAAGACTGTTCCGAGATAGTTGTATATTTTCATATGTTGTGTGAGTATGTTATTGCAAAGACAGTCATAATCAATAAAGATAAAAACAATTACACTGTGTATCGTAATAGTGTTGCCAGAAAAATGTTTCATATATTATAAGTATAATGAGAGAGAGAGAAGAGAGAGAGAGAGAGAGAGAGAGAGAGAGAGAGAGAGAAGAGAGAGAGAGAGAGAGAGAGAGAGAGAGAGATGGAAAGAGAGAGAGAGCGGGGGGGGGGGGGGGGGGGGGGGGAGTATGGTGTTTTCGTTGCAAAGTTATCACGCCTCCTGCCTTGCGCTACGAAGGTCATGTGTTCTTTTTTGACCTTCTGGATTCACGAACGCAATTTTTTTTTTCGGAGACCCCTACGGGTTAGTGCTAATTGTAACGTGTCCGGCAGACCTCTCTGTGAAATGAAGACCGCGCCATATCTGAAAGAACCCAGTGTAATGAAGTATATCATCTTGGATTTAACCCCTCGTAGCCCCTTTATGTGTGCAATGTAACAGCATGAGCTTTTAGTAGAACCCGTTGATTCTCTTGTTAATTCTGATTGTCGTATGGGATACGCATTTAACATTGCTATAACACACTAATTAAAGCAAGTCATATTATTATGTTAGGAGGCTGACTCCGGCAAGACTCGATCAGAATATATTCGCACTTCCTATAGCCAAGGCACTGGTTATTTGTATTACCGTATACCTCTAAAGTAAAAGGCCGTTTCACATTACGCGTTGGCAGGCTTGGCCATGGGAATCTCGTGGGGAAAAAGGGGAATTTTCTGAATAGTGTAGGGATGGGATGGGACGGGATGGGACAGGCATAAATTACCATTAGATGGGACAGAAAAACATGCCCCACGGACAAGCCTGCCATGGATGGGATGGGACATGCATAAATTACCACGCAATGTAAATTATGTCCCGTGGACAAAACCTGCGCATTGGTGTTGTGGTGTTAGACCCACATTTCTATAGTATATTCAGCAATCGGCTAATAATGTCAGTATCACGGCTAATAATGTCAGTGAAACGGCTAATAATGTCAGTATCACGGCTAATAATGTCAGTATCACATCTATCGTCTTTAATTCCCAAACATGTCATGGTATCCATTTAAGGCTTGGTCGACCTGGGATTTTAAACATCAGCCTCGAGACAGATTCGAACCCATGATCATCGGACGGGCAGGTTGACGTTTAACCACCACGCTACCGCGCCTCCCTGAAACATTTAGTGTTAGAACTATACTTTTATAGACCGATCGGCGCTCCGTCGGTTATGTGGTATTAGGTAGCGTCACCCTTGGAATCGAGGTCATGTTTTATTTAAATTACCACATGCGGTGCAGTCATTTTCCCCATCACTATAATTCTCTACACTAAAAGAATTACATTCGTGGATACTGCGATAAAACCGAGTTCGATTTATTATAGTTGTTTGGGGGTTACTTTTAAACCATGTCGGCAATGTTTAGACTCATTAATGTACCGCTACATTTACGAGTGCAACTGGGCTTTTCCAATCTGCATTAAAGTATTTTATTCTGTTATCTGTTGGGGTATCATTCTTGCAATCCGGACAAGTCCTTAGGTGATCAGACCCCCCTCCCCTTCCCCCCCCCCCACAATATATGCATCAGCGTCCGGCGGCTAATACTGCCAGGTGTGTGTTGGTTGACTAGGCCTCTCGTTCCCCCGATGTCCCTCTCGTGTCTGACCGCAGCAATTTTCACTCCAGTCTATTTTACATAAGAGGTTAACGTGGCTGAATGGATAAGAACACTGGCTCTTACACTTTCCGGTAAGGTAACGGCGATGTGGCTGGATCAATCCCTACACCGGTCAGTTGCACTTAACGTTGACTGCTCGTTCAGAAAGCAATGGCAAACTACTGAAAGTGGAATTGCCAAGTAAACCAACCTGGGGTTGGGGTTGGTTGACACGTCCTGCAAGGACATGCAGCATAATTTAATGTTTTTCTATATAAAGGCAGCAGATATGTTTTCTCCCCCGATGGTGTTTCCACCTTGTCGTGGTGGGGGAGCTTGAGTTTCTCAATGACCCTGAGAGCTATGCCGGCGGTAGCGTAGCTACCAGCAGGGCCTCCCAAGCCGGACAGGTCAAAGGGTAGAGAACAGACAAAGAGAAACACCCTGGTCCTCCAGGTTGGGGGTTGAAGCGTGGGGTTAACATCCCCACCTTTGTAAAAACCTTTCTTTGTTACGAAACAAATACATGAGCCTCGATATCGGACTGACTTATCTGGACAACGACCTTGGAACGTTAAAGGACTTTTGAGATTTGGAACATGGAATGTACGGACACTATATCGAGCTGGAGCGGCCGAAGAACTAACCCGGGAGCTGGTTGAATATCAAATGGATATCACAGCAATTCAAGAAATAAGGTGGCCAGGAGAGGGTACTTTAGAGCAAAATGGAATGATTATAATATATGGAGGAAACACCCAAAATAAACATGAATTAGGAACAGGATTTGTCATCAAAAAAGAGTTATGGGGGAACATTTTAAACTTTAAAGCTTTTAATGACAGGATTAGTAAATTACGAATAAAAGGTAAATGGAAAAATATAACGATGATTAATGTACATGCACCTACTGAAGAGAAAGAAGATGATATTAAAGAAGACTTTTATAATGATCTGGAAGATGTCATAGAAGAAACCCCCAAACAGGACATCCTGATTGTGCTGGGAGACTTCAATGCAAAAATAGGTAGAGAGCAAACTAATAAAAAAGTGGCCGGTATGGAAAGCCTACATACAACTTCAAATGATAATGGATGGAGAGTCATCAACCTGGCAGAAGCCAAAGGACTGCAGATTAGCAGTACCAGACTACAAAGAAAGGATATACACAAACAAACTTGGAAATCATGTGACAAGAGAACCTATAATCAAATAGATCACATTTTAATTAACAACAGAAATGCATCAAACATACAGCAAGTCAGAAGTTATAGAGGAGCTGAGTGCCATAGTGACCATTTCCTCGTTGGAGCAAAATTTAAAATAAAACTTAAGAGAGCTTTCTATACTAAATTACAAAGATTACACCCAACATATAACAGAGAAAAACTACAAGACATTACAGTCAAAGAGAAATTTACAGATGAAATAAAATGTAAACTTGAAACTTTGCAAAACCCTTTGGAGGAAAGCGTTGACCAAACTTGGTTGAACATCAAGAATACAATTCAAGTCTACCGCAGAAGAATGTCTCGGTGTGTCAACCACGCATAGAAAGAACAGATGGTTCAATCAAAAATGTGAAGAAGCAGTCACTAAGAAGAAGAATGCCAGACATGTATGGTTAAATGACATCAATAACATCCAAAAGGAAGAGCATTATAGAAATGAATGTAAAGAGGCTACAAAAATAGTCAGACAGCAGAAGCGAGAATATATGAGTAATATAATCAAAGATTTGGAAACTAATCACCAGAAAAATGAATCCAGAAAGTTTTTTAAAGTACTGAAGTCAATGAAACGAGGGCACCAACAAAACACATATGGTTTAAAAGACAAAAATGGGAATATGATAAATACCAATGAAGAAATGTGCAACACATGGAAAGAATATTTTATTGAATTACTAAATTGTGAAGCTCCAAGTAACATTTTCCCACAGGAAGAGGTTCTAACATGCGAACCACAAATTGAAGAACCTACATTTGAAGAAATCCTATATGTAATCACACGACTTAAAAACAATAAGGCAACTGGGACTGATGGAATTGCTGCTGAATTTATAAAGGCAGGTGGCCATGCATTACATCTAAAGCTATACGAACTAATAATAAAAATCTGGAGGACAGAAGAATTACCCCATGACTGGAAAGAGTCATTATTGATACCTATCTTTAAGAAAGGAGACAAGTTCCAATGTGGAAATTATAGAGGAATATCACTACTGTCCACAAGCTATAAGATACTATCCGCAGTATTACTAAATAGACTAAAACCATATTCAGAAGACATATTAGGTGACTACCAGGCGGGTTTTAGACAAAACAGATCAACAATAGATCAGATATTTATCTTACGACAAATAGCCGAGAAACATTGGGAATATAAAAGAGATCTCCATAACATTTTTGTGGATTTTAAAAAGGCTTATGATAGTGTCCATAGGAATAGTCTATGGAATGTTATGCAGGAATTTGGAATACCAAGGAAGTTAATTAACATGACCAAACTATGCATGGAAGATACTTATAATATAGTAACATATAAAGGCAGGAAATCAGACCCCTTCCAAATAACATCTGGCTTGAAACAGGGTGATGCACTATCGCCGCTACTCTTCAATCTGGCTCTAGAGAAAGTTGTAAGGAAGGTAAAGGAGGAATGTGATATTGGAGGAACATCCAAGCTGCTTGGTTATGCAGATGATATAGATATTATAGGGCAAAGTGAACAAAAGACATTAGAAATATTGACTCACTTAAAGGAAAAAGCCCAACAGATGGGGCTGGTTATCAACCAAGATAAGACAGAATATATGGTAATTTCAAGAGACGGAATGGCTAAAAACTCTGGCCACATACAAATAGATAATATGACCATTAAAAGAACGGAAACATACAAATACCTGGGTACAATCTTCAACTGCTCCAACATCATAAGGGAAGAAATACAAACTAGAATCAACTCTGGAAATAAGATATACTATGCACTACAACATCTACTAAAATCAAAGGCGCTATCTCGTAACACCAAAATCACAATATACAAAACACTGATCAGACCAGTTGTGCTGTATGGCTCTGAAACCTGGAGTACAACGAAAGGAGACGAAGCCTTGTTACAAACCTTTGAGAACAAAATTTTAAGACGCATCTTTGGACCCATTAGGGATACACAAAGTGGAGAGTGGAAAAGAAGAAGTAACAAAGACATTTATGATTTGTTTAAGTCCCCGCTAATCACTGGTATCATGAAGGCTAATAGACTACAATGGCTGGGGCATATAGAAAGAATGGAAGATAATAGGGAAACAAAACTCGCTTACACTCAGGAAATAAATGACCGTAGACCCCGAGGTAGACCAAGAAGGCGGTGGAGAGATAATATACATACAGACCTACAAGCACTTGGAATCAACGACTGGCAAGAGAAGGTCCACCAGAGAGACGAATGGAGACAGATTGTATTTGCAGCAAAGAACCTCAATGGCTCGGAATGCTGAAGAAGAAGAAGAAGAAGAAGAAGATATGTTGTTGCACACCCTGCTGATTTTTATACTTGGAGAGGGGAATGAGAGCTTTCTAACAGTTTCCGTGAAGATGATACTTTGATGCCACGTCGGGAGTGATATCGCTAAACTGCCTCAGCTAACACGCATATGCCTTTTTCAGGCCTGAGACAACATGAATGCCAGTGCACCGGATGGAAGAGTTAACCTTCCGTTTTCCAGAGGATTCACAACCAGCCACCAAGCGTCCAGTACCACTGACAGGAAATAGATGTTGTATATCCTTTACAGGACGATGATACAGGACCAGGGCTTTTGATATAGTCAGCAGAGAAGGACTGTGCAAGATTATTGCGAAATATGGCTGTCCACAAAAGTTTGACCAAATAGTGTCGCTATTTCATGATGGTATGCAGGCAAGAGTACAGGAAAATGGTGAACTGTCTGAGCCCTTTCCTGTCACCGATGGAGTGAAGCAAGGATATGTCCTGGCGCCAACACTGCCTTCGAGAACAATGACATTGGAATAGACATCAACTACCGCATGGATGGAAAGTTGTTCAATCTCAGAAGGCTGAAAGCGAAAACCAAAACTAACAGCGACACCGTCCGAGAACTGCTGTTTGCTGATGATTGCACTCTGTATGCCAACTCAGAGGCAGACATGCAGCACAATGTTCAGCTTTATCATATGCCTGTACCAACTTTGGGTACAATATCAACTTGGAGAAGACTGTAGTTATGTACCAGCCAGTTCGAGGTAATAATCACACCGTGTCGAATATCAAGGTGAACGGTCATAGACTAAGTCTTGTGGACAATTCACCGATCTTAGCAGCACTGTGTCACAAGCTGCCACAATTGATGACGAAGTAAATGCAAGAATCTCCAAGACCAGCACGGCCTTAAGTAGACTGTACAAGAATTTATGGGACAGAAATGGAATAAGCCTACAAACAAAGCTAAAAGTCTATAAAGCTGTTGTATTATCCACACTGCTATATGCTTGTGGAAGATGGACTGTTTATCAGCGACATGCTAGGAAATTAAACCACTTCCACACAGTCTGCCTTATGAAGCTATTGAAGATTAAATGTCAAGGCAAGATCCCAGACACTGAAGTTCTAGAAAGAGCGTCCATGCCCAGTATCCACACTCTACTAGTAAAAAATCCGATTCGCTGGGCTGGTCACTTAACTCGTATGCCAGATCACAGGCTCCCTAAAACATTTTTTTACGGCGAGCTGCGTTGCGGTAAACGCTCACAAGGCGGCCAGAGGACACGCTTTAAAGACACTCTGAAAATCTCACTGAAAGCTTTTGGAATTCATCTTGACACCTGGGAGACTGCTGCTAAAGACCGTAATTCGTGGCGTACATCATTACATAAGGGTGCAGTCACTTGTGAAGCAACCAGGACTGCAAGAGCTGTGAAGAAAAGGCTGGACAGTAAAAACCACTGCAGGAGATCCTCCTCCTGGAACGTCAAGCATTCTTTGCCCACATTGTCAAAGAACATTTCAAGCCAAAATAGGCCTTATCAGCCATCTTAGAACTCACGGCTCTATACTTTCAACCCCACTGGGTGAAATGAATGGTCATCATCATTCTAGATGGACAAACAAACAAACAGGACGATGCAGTCAGCCACAACATTTTTTGGCTATTCGTGATTCCTGGGCATGTTTACGCTCAGCAGTTTGCAATTTCTTTCTGAACGACCGGTACCCATACCATTTCTTAAAAAAGACAAAACGCAAGGCCGTCTGCTACCAAATCTCCCACAGCTGTGTTTCGAACGTGGTATTCCGGATTACGAATTGCGTCCGTAACACCTTCACCACGGAGCAATAGATATAAGCAAGAAGACATATGAGTGTAAGGTTAACAAGATCTAAACTCCAACATATGAAGCATTATATTATGAACCTTGTACACAATTTACTAATGTAGAGACTTGTAGCAACATCTTTTCTAACGATTTCAAGTTCGGAAGAGATATTTAATTATAAACGGCGTATAATAGTTAAGATAAATCGAATAATTATAAACATATATGTAAGTATTGATGAAAACACAGCCACATCAAGTGTACAAGCAAGTTCGTATATAACGCGTGATTCGTTCTACGGTTATCTAGGTCTATCGATTAAGGAGAAATCTTTATCCACGTTAAGGCTTGACAGATTTAAGAAACATGTGATGCATTTAAAGAGACACAGAAAATCTATTGAAGGATCAACACAACGCGTGTGGTATACAAACATAATGCTAGATCTATATAAACAGAAGTGATTTTACCCTGTACGGTCAGAGCTATTATTGTGCGGTATAAGTCATTCATGGTTACACCATGACAACGAAAGAGCACTGGGGTTAGAGATAATCAGAAGGAATTTGTGCTTGCAGCAAATAATTTTGCGTGATTCAAAGGTTCGAAGATGAAGGAGGAAGAGGGAAAGGTACAAGACAGGAGGAAGAAGAAAACCAGCGCCTTATTATCAAAATACAGCGGTGTATTTTATTCGCCATCACAGCTATTTTAATTATTTACCTTCTACTGGGTACATTAACCTGATTATATTTACTTACATAATTTAATAGCATACAATTTACTTAATTACATTTTCCCCGCTTACTAAACAAAACAATAAAAATAAAAGCAATTTTCTGGCAATAATATGTTGACAAGTTTTTATCTTTACTAAACACGCACGAGTTTATCTGTCTGAAGCCTGTAACAATTTAAATTAAAAATAGGCTCGTGTAACTCCAACGAAAAAGTGAGAGATACCAAACACAAATACAGTGTACATACTTTACAACGACCTCCAATACGGTAAACGTAAAGCTCATGGTGATAGGGGAGGGGGGATCAATGGTTATATTCAGAACAAAAAAAAACACTAAAATAACAACAATCATACCACAACACAACGAATCTACGTTTCGATTGTAATAATCATCCTCAAGAACAGCACACACAGATCTAAAGAAAAGCATGAAATACGAAAATGTAATAACAAAACATAAACAGAACAAGTCAAGGTAGGACACGCTGCTAGGCCATTACAAATACTTCGTTGCTAGGAAGGCGGGGGCTGTCTTAAGAATAGTCAGACAAAGAGAGCAGGAAATGTTCACTTCATTGATATAACAAATAAAAGTTAAGTGATAACATTGTGGCATTTCCGTACACGGGTGAAAACTTCCTAACGATCAGATTAAAGGCAATGATTGGCTAAAGAATTATATCGCACGGTTCTTACCAACATTCAACAGCCGTCGTAAATATTCATAGATTACTTCCTCAGTTCGCAAGTAATTGTGTTACTCCCTGGTAAATTCTTCGTCCCTGGCAAACCCCAGTAGTATCTATAATTGCAAGCTACGACCAATTTGTACTTAGTAAATTATCAATCCGTAATGTCGAATCAATACGTCAGTGTAATGGGAAAAGCCGCATGTTGTCGCTCCCCTTATACAAGAGGAATCAATAGAGTCAACAACACAGAAATATTTGGAATTAGAGCAGATATGTTCGGTAGTGGATTGTGTTGTATGTACAGGTCGATGACAATACTTAGATTAAATCATCGGTTGCATAATTCTGGAATACATTTGAAAGTACTGTGAGAATAATAATTGTGCTCCTGTGTAATTAACTATTAAGCATCGTGCGATCGGAACCCAGGAAATATTGGTTATTAAGTCAAATCAAGCTGAGACAATATTGGTTACAAGACAAATCAAACAGAAAATATTGGTTACTAAAACAACTCAAACTGAGAAAATATTGGTTACTAAGACAAATCAGCCTGAGAAACATTAATATGTAGACATGTAAAACGACATAAGTGTATTGACAAAATAATAATGAAGCAAGGTTACAGGAAAAGCGGAGAATAGAAGAACAACAACGAAGACAGATTCAAGATGTCATAGATAATGTAGACATGACAGGACAGAAGCAAGACATTGGCTTATAATAGAGAGACATTTATAAAGACTGTTAAGGTGTCAAATGTCTGGTAAGACAGAGATCTGTCGATACTGCGCCGATCACCACGCCTTCAAGGAGTGTCCGCTGACCAAACAGGACACGGATTTCCAAGCACCCAACAACAACAGAAAGTGCGCCAACTGCCTGAGCAAACATAGAGCAAGATACCTGGGTTGTCCGTACCTGCAAAGTCATAGAGACGTCTTAAAGATCGCCATTACCATAAAGACACCATACAAAGAAGCAATGCGGAGGTGCGAGGCAGCCACGTGCTGCTCATAAGCGGAAGATCTCACCTGCAAGACCAGATAAACGAGCTAAAGAAGTAAGTCAAGTTACTTCTAACACCGTCACAAACCAGCGGCAATTAAAAACTGCTTGCTGAAATAAAGGAGATCCAGCAAAACATCAAACAAGAGGTGGAGCACTTGGCGGAGACGACAAAGAAGAATGAAGAGATCCTACAAGCAATCAGAGCATAGAGAGAGCTGCTAAGAACTGAAAGGGGACTAACCCAAAACAAACCAGCAGAAGCCACGGAAAAGAGCACAGAGAAGCCGCAAGATGAAACCCAACAAAAGACCGAGCAGGAACAGCAAGCTAAGGTCCAGCAGCCCAACCACGACGCCCAAGATTCCAAGAGGGAGCCAGTACCCCGCCGGATCTCTGAAGGCGGCACAGAATACCCACTTCCACCTACCCTGGAGGAGTACCTAGAATCGGCAAGGAGAGAGGCAATTAAAGAGGAACTCAAGCGCAAGGAATTCAGAAGGCGATGGGAAGAAAAAGAAAAGAAGAAGCCCAAGAAACTCAGGGGGAAACCGATAGAATACCCAGATTTACACTATGACAGTGAGGCCGAATTCGAGTACTATATAGATGACGGAGAAATCGTCCCATGGCTGACCACGGAGGAAGAAATGGAAAGACAACAGGAACTCAAACTCGAAAGAGAACAAAGGCGCAAGGAAGAAAATGAAAACATCGAAAAGCTTCTACAGGCAATACACACAAAAAGGAGGCAAAAAGACCAAATAAAAAGTCCTTATAAGGACTGCAACCAGTCGAGCCAGGAGCCTTCACTAACAAAAGAAACCACAAGAGGAGACGGGCACAAAGGACAGCCGCCGACCAATCCCCCAGCTGACGTCACAGACACAAACGCTTATGTAACTCAGTCCGAGTTAGGACTCACTCGTAAGAGCGCACAAGACAAAAACAGGGTAAAAACTCACAAAAACCACGGATCTCAACTCTAACCACGGCTGAAAGAAGCAGGTTGAACGAGACCGAATTTGGAATTTTTGTTTACGAATCAAGTCAAATCAAGTCAAATGTCTGCACATAATAAGTCACTGTATGATAATGATGGTGACTACGATGATGATGATGATGATGATGATGATGATGATGATGATGATGATGATGATGATTTAGTATATTACTGTATCCATTTAAAAAATCACTTGGGTGTATTATATTTTAATTAATATAATGCAGTAGCCTTGCATTAGTTTTGACGAATATCAGTGGTACCTAGGGTTACGAACGCCTCAGGTCACGAACAATTCAGGTCACGAACAACATTTTCGAAGATTTTATGTCTCGGGTAACGAAAAGTGCCTCGAGTTACGAACTAAGGCGAGAGAGAGAGGGGAGGGGAGAGAGAGAGAGAGGGAGAGAGAGAGAGAGAGAGAGAGAGAGAGAGAGAGAGAGAGAGAGAGAGAGAGAGAGAGAGAGAGAGAGAGAGCAAGGTGTAACGATGGAGACAAACGATCTAGTACAGTATAAACAGTACTACTGATGGGCTTGTGGATCTTCAGAATGAACAGCTAAAAACATTAAATGAAGAGCAGTCGTCCTAAGATGAGGAATCAGTGACCGTTTCAACTGCCAGGATTACATAAATTTTCAGCAGGCGGGCAGACGTCGAAGACTTCATTGTGAACCATCATCAAAACAAACTTGTTGCTAACAGGGCAGTAAACCTGATGAATGACAACACGATGGCCCACTTCAGAAAGATTCTCCAGCAAAGGAAGCGACAAATTTCTCTTGATAGTTTCTTGGTGCAGAAAGATTCCCAGTCGGCTGCCAAGAAACAGCGACAAAATACTCAAGAAAAATTGATTCAGAATAACAAAGAAAGTGACAAATTTCCCATGATCGTTTACTTGGTAATAAAGATAAACTAAATCTTTTTTTATTTGTTTTTTTTTAAAATATTATTTTACATTTAAATTATTTGGTTGTTTTCTTTCTCTTTATTTAATACTTGACGTACACGTATTCTTTGCATTTTGTCAGGTAAACGACCGGATGTTAATAAATAAGAACGATTCTTTCATCTTGAAACGGATTGTCTTTATTTCATTGATTTCAATGTTTCGTGTTACGAACGTTTCGTGTTACGAACCGAGTTCTGGAACGAATTAAGTTCGTAACGCGAGGTACCACTGTATCTTGCTTCTTTTTTTTTTTTTATTTCCGTTGAAGAAGAACTTGGGTTCGGAAACGAGACATATGGGATAAAACCCGGTGCAATGAAATTAGTCCTCTCGGCTTTAAATTTCATTTAAACAATTAAACATCTGC
>JACEFZ010000419.1:47500-82500 GCA_014155875.1 Cepaea nemoralis
CACGTCACCATCATAGACCATTAAGTATCCTCTGTGTCTGCAGCTACCACTTATACTACAGATTTTTGCAGTCGCTAAGATATTCTCTAGTGCCTATCTTCTAATTATATAATTTAAAGGAACTGTTTGTCTCTTTCTTATTATTGTGTAAAATGTCAGAATTAAACGTTTAAAAATATCTTTAACAACGGTCCATGGAATGTCAAAACACTTATGCACAATGGAAAGCAAAAAAAAAACAAAAAGAAACAAACAATGAAATATTTATAATGTATTTCAGTATGGCAGGTATAAGTGAAACGCGATGGCCAGATGCTTTCGAAAAATATTTAGATATACAAAGAATGATTTACTCATCAGGAAATAAATGCAACAAACAAACAAAAAACCACACACACACACACACACTACACACGCGCACACACACACACACACACCACACACACACACACACACACACACACACAATTTAGTATGCGTAAACTGGATATCTATTCCAAAGAGATTCAGAAGTAATTTAGAGTGAGGAAAAATTAAATAAGGAACAGAATGGCATAGTGATCACGATCCCGTTATAGGAAAGATAAGGGTAGAACTTAATTCTATAGAGAAGACCCCACATAATTTTAAGTTAGGTCTTTTTTTTCCCCTTTTCTTGCATATCCTTTACAGGACATCTGCTGTCAACATCAGCATCTTTCAACTGATTGTTCATTTCTTGGCAAGATTACGCTCAGTAGTTTGCCATTGCTTTCTGAGCGGCCAGCTCACATACCCCGTAAGCTACCGACGCGATTCGAACCACTGCTAATTCTCACCGTCGCCACGTTACCTACGAGAGTATACGAGATTACGGGAAAAAAGTCGCTAACCTCTAGGCCAGGAAGCTTGCATTCTTAAAACAGACAACGAAACGAGAGTAAGGTACTTCGTTACTGCACACAACAGATATAATGATATGGAGATGATACAGACTATTGCACGAACTAGTCAAATATAGTTGCGGGAATCAACACAACAGTTATCAAGAGAAATAATTCCTTCTTTACGTAGAATTGCAGAAAAAGAAATGTATGTCACATGAGCTCCTGGCAGAAAGGAAAAAGAGAGATACAGGAGAATATTACAGAATGCATAATGAAAATAGTAAACAAACGCAAAAAGTGTAAAACAAAATATGTCCGAATCAACAAAACACATGGATTGGGACAAACTACGGTAAAGAATCACATTCGCATGTACCCCAAACCATTTATTTCCAATTAGCAAAACACTAGATACTACTGGATGTTTGAAATATGTTCATGGTGTAATATCAATGGAACAGGGTGATACATTTAATAGATAAACAGAATATCTACTACAATAGCTGTATGATGCAGAGGGAAACAGAGTTCAGATAAGTGACTAGGAACCGCCAAAAATATGCTTTCAACATCATGAAATCAGTATAAACATCTAGAGATTAACACCTCATTAACAATGAAAATTGTCAAATGATATGTTTATTTAGCACTATTATATGGCGCTGAAGCCTGGACATTGAACAAGCAATTAGTGAAATAAAGACCCTGCATATGTCGCATTTCATGGAAACAAAAGCAATCAAATACAGAGGTTCTAGAGAAACTGGGAATGAAAAGAGGGTTGGTGAAACAAATAAACACGAGGCAAGTGAAGTATTTCGCCCACGTTTAAAAAACATAACACTCTTATAAAATTCATACTGGAGGGCAATGTTGAAACCAAACGAACGAAAGGTAGCCAACGATAGAAGTGGGAAGATAACATCGAGAGATGGACGAACATCAATCTGACAGAATGTACAGCCAGGGCGAGAGACAGACAGTGTTGGAGATCCATTGCAACCAACCTTCATTGTGGAGACGGCAGCTGATTGATTTATGTGAGAGACAGACTGGCCACATATTCCTAAAAGCATTCAAGCCTACAAAATAGGATGGTCCAGCACCTTACAGACTCATACTGGGATCCTGCTTCACGACTTGTTTTGTTTTTATATATTGAAATCTACAGAAAAAATGCCAGGAATCCTGTTTGCTGGGATACCTGTAGATTTGGCATGCAGACACATGAGGAATCCTGTAGATTTGCCATGCAGACAAATGGGAAATCCTGTAGATTTGTCATGCAGACATATGAGAAATCCCGTAGATTTTCCATGAAGACATACACCGGTATATTTGTCATATAGGAACACCTGTATATATGTCATGCAAACATACGGGAATACATATATATTTGCTAACTCAGACATGCGGGGAACACCTTATATTTGTCAATGTGCTGAAATGCAGCTCAACATCCTTTATAATGACTAGCACATCATTTTCAGTTTCAAAATAAGAGTTACACTGCACATCTTGCTGAGATCAAACCTTACCCCCCCCCCCCCCCCCACCCCAGTATTCAGTATCTACCTCGTCGTTTAGCTGCTGACGACACAAGTTTTGTGTTAGCTGACTATTTTTCTTTCTTCCCTAGATAGCAGCTCTTGTCTGGCTTCATCTCTTTCGATTTGTTTGTCCTTGCAGGCTGGTCACAATTGCAGATTACCAGTCATCATCTGATTTGTTTAATCGTCCGCGTCTCTTAGGACATTCAGCATACCAGCCCGGTCCATTGTTCGTCTACAATATAGATATAACATGAAATGGGTAAAAGTGCAATTTAGCTGCGACATGTGATATCGTGTGTCATGATTGATCGTATGAATCTGTTTGAGTATGTGCGTTTACATGAAGTGGGCACCCAGAAATATATGAGCCTAGCACAATGTACCAAGTAATCCATATGGGGTGGCAAAGAGTCTTTTGTTTAATAACTTTACTTGCCTTATACCCTATAGACCAGTGCTTCTCAACTTTTTTTTACCTGTGCCCCCTTCACCATATTTTCAGAACGTCATCCCCCCCCCCCCCTTCTTATCAAAAATTTGGCCCGTGCCCCCCTTCACCGTATTTTTAGAAAGTCATTCCCCCCCCCCCCTTTCATATTTCCTATCTAAAAATCCCTTCACCCTACACAGTATACGTAAAAATTGGAAGGTAAATTTAATAGCATATACTAAAACAAGCCTAGACATCCACATAAAACATGATTTGTGGGTCTACTTACTTTATAAAATGAATGTTAGAAGGATGAGACGTACTTAACTGTAAAGTATGAAGGGAAAAACAATCGGTTCTTGTATTAACGCGATCTTGAAATGGTCTTCATTCCTCCCCCCCCCCCTGGAAACCCTAAAATTCCTTCCTGGGGGGGGGGGGGAATTCCCCACTGGTTGAGAACCACTGCTATACCTTTGGGATGAAATATGGTTCTTTGCTTGTTTTTTAAATTTTAATTACAGTCAAACCCCGAATCTCAACAGGTCATGTGATTGAAGATAAACTTTAATTTTTTTTTTTACAAACAATAGCCGATAAACATTCTCCGACATGTGTTTAATTTTAATGTTAATAACTACACGAATATAAATGTAACGTCAATCTTTTTTTTTATAATTTTTAATTTTAAAAGAGAATCTATGTTATAACTTTGTTCGCTTTCTGTATACCATTACCACTACCCCATTCGACCCAGAAGAGAAGTTATATTAGGGTCCATTGTCTGACTCAGATTAATAATCCTGTGAGCGACAGCCACAAAAAAGGATATTAATATTGAAGGTGATTGTTGTCCAAAGAGGGTAACAGATATAAAAATATTAGTAAATGTGTAGGCGAACTTAGTTATTTTTACACATTAATCATGCGATTGATGTCGGCTCTGTTAGGAAGGGGTTATTCGTAATCCCGCATACCGCGTTCGAAACACAGCTGCAAACAATTTGGAAGCAGACCGCATAACATTGGTTTTCATACTATGGTAAGAGTGCCGGTAGTTCAGAAAGCAATGGCAAACTACTGAACATAACCTTGCCAAGAAATCACAAACAGCAACAAAAATTGCTGGGGTTGACTGCGACGTCTTGTAAAAGATATGCAACTAACTTACAACCATAACCATTTCTACAGGAATCTACATAAAAACATTGAAGCCAGACCTCCAGGCTCCGCTAACAAGCCAGACCATACACGTCGTCTGTTTCAGCGTATGGTCCTTGAATGCCCCAGAGCTCACTACTCTTCTGGGTTCATCTCATTATCGCCACATGCTTCACGTGTCTTGCGGGACCCCTGGCATTTAGGTGTTGTGGATCATACTCCTACCTCCTGAGTCAGGCAGCCATGAACTCTCGTCATAATTGGGCCATGACATACAAATAGTGCAATTACTTTATGAAAGGAGTCGGGGGTTAATTTCTCACCTCTTTTCCCCTGCTCTAGTGATAAAGCCGGTCTCCCTTGCCAAGGGGTTAGCGACATTATTCGTAATCCCGTATATCCACGTGAGGAAAACAGCAGCTGCGAGAATCGGCAGCGGTTCGCGCCACACTGGTAACTTACGGGGGTATGTGAGCCGGTCGTTCGGAAAGCAATGGCAAACTACTAAATGTAAAACTTGCCTAGAACATCAGCTGCAGCTGAAAAATGCTGGTGTTGACTGCAACGTCCTGTGGGACGCTCCGTGGCGAAGTGGTCAAGCCAGTTTCGCTCGAGCTCCGAAAGTTGTGGGTTCGATTCAGGGCCGCGTCCTTCGGTTCACGGTTGAATTTTTTCTGAGACTCCTGTGGGTCGTCGCTGGAGCTGCGGAGTTCGTGCTTTGTGCGACGCTTTCCGCGCTGAGGAAAGAGACCGAGCAATATGGGGGAAAACCCGGTGCAATGAAGTCGACCCTGTCGACTTTTAAGCGACATTTTGTTTAAGGTCCTGTTAGGGATATGCAACATAAGAAAGTGGTAATTTTATACTTTACGCATGAAAGCTTTACCTTGCCATTGAATTAGACTGTGTAGCCAGCTACATGCCGGTCTCTCTGGCCGAGGGGTTACACCACTTTCTCCGTAATCCCGTTTATCACGCAGAGTCTGGTAGCGGGCGAGAACTGGGAGCGGTTCGTCCCCCGCTGGTGACTTGCGGGATGACTGAGCCGGCCGCTCAGAAATCAATGGCAAACTACTGAGCGTAATCTTGCCAAGAAATCAACAGACAGCTGAAAGATGCTGGTGTTGACAGCGATGTTCTGTAAAAGGATATGCGAAGTTTAAAAAAAAAAAACAAAAAAAACAATTAAGAGATCTGCGGATAAAACGACCACTCTAGCTCAGTATACATCAAATTAAGTTTTATAAATTATTAACAATTTTCTTCTTGCCTGCAAATCAAATTGAGATCAACGTGACATAATTAGAACGTTCACTAAGACCGTTTGTTGGACTTGCTTGCTTGCTTGTGTTCGTTGGCTTGAGCTCCAACGCGAAGTCCTGTATGCCAGATGAAGGCATCCTATTGTCCAACATCAGTGTGATGTCATACAGGACCTGAGGTTTGCGTGAGTATCCGCTGTCCCATGTCTGGCTTATTGGTGTGCAGACTGGTGGTTCCTCGCCGTACAGGCAGACACTCTCCGACTTCGGAGGAATCGGCGATCCTACTGACTTTAGCCAGGACCCCGAAGGGACCTGTTGCCCAGGACGCTCGACGAGGACGCGTCAATAGGTCTTGGCAAGTATATAACCCGGCCCTGGTGCCTTGGAAACACCTCTGTTGCCCAGGACGCTCGACGAGGAGGCGTCAATAGGTCTTGGCCAGTATATAACCCGGCCCTGGTGCCGTGAAAACATCTCTGCGTCCAAATAAGACCGTTTGTTGGACTTAAATGTTGACTTCTCGTTTAGAAAGCAATAGCAAACTCCACCCATCCATCATGTGCCATGCCGATAAGCGTGGGTGGTCATGTTTTGCCATCTCACTCGATCACTAGAGTCGTGGATCAGCTCCGTGTTTCTGACTCGATCATGCCACGTGGCCAAGCCATCCAGGTATTTACTTCTCGGTCTTCCCCTAGGTCTCATCCCTTCGATCTTGCCAGTTGCCACCAAGTTCTCCAGTTCATTTCCTCTCATAACATGCCCGTAAACACATTGTGTTCATTACGGATTCCAAGAATATGCTTAGCAAGGTGGAGAAAGGAATGTTTCGTGTGGAATGGCTCTCGTCGCTTCAGAGGTCACAGATTGTGAGAATTGTATGGACATTTTGCCCTGGCCATGCGGGTGTACGGGGGAATGAACAGGCTGATAGGCTAGCAGGGAATGCACCTCTTGGTTGCATCTTGCCTATTGACAAGGGGGAGGTGGTCGTGCGCTTGTTGGACCAGGTGGAGAAGGCGGAGGAACAGATTGAGAACCCATATGTGTTAAGAATGAGATTGCAGGGGATCGGCAGGGGTTCTGGAAGAATCTCAAAACTGAGAGGGAAGACCAGGAGAACATTTAATCAGATAGCGGTGGGAACGATTAGTCGTATGACTCTTCGCTGGCTGTTGAACGAGGGGACTGAGCACGTATGGGAATGTCCTGAGTGCAGTGATGTCGGTTCTTAATTCAACTCAACTCAACTCATAACATGCCCAAAACATTTTGGCTGTCTACGTCTAATGTCCCTAATGGCAAACTACTGAACGTAAAATTGCCTGAAAAATTCACCTGGTGTTGAAGTTGATCGCAACGTCCTGCAAAGAACATGTAACATGGAAATAAAATCACGCAGCAACGGATCATCTTGTAACATTTGAGTACACCAGCCAGCGAGAAACAAGTATCGCTGAAATCCCAATTGTTATAAAATTGTGTAGAAGAAACGGTTTCCACGGAGCCGCCCTGTGTTTACAGTTGTCCTGATAATTCGTGCAATATAATTAGAAACATTACAAGCAAACAACCACACCCGCGCTTTGTTGCGCTAACTTTTGTGTAGCAAAAGTGCTGACCTTTCTGGGGCAAATACTGTATTCATTCTGTTTCAAACATGATGTTTTTACGAAAACAATAGAAATTCCCTGTGTTATGAATTCTATTTTGTTTAATGTACACTTCATTTTCTTATTCTGATTCAGTGCCCAACAAAATAGTAGGTTTGGACCAAATATAGTGCACAATCAAATAAACAAGAATTATATTGTACATTTCCAATCACTGAGCATTAACGTTCAGGAAGATACAGCGAAACGAAAACAACAATCTAACACAATAACATTGTTAATATTACGACAATATGTTGCTCTTCTATCCAAATGGAGGTCACATTTTGCCGTATTTTATACCTCGGCACTGAATCAGTACATCCTTAGAGGCTGAAGACTACATTACATAGGGATGTATTTTTAATGACAGCGCAGTTTTTGAAAATATTGCCGTTCCAAGTTTTGTATTTACCTACTGTAGAGTTCATGCAACACAATATTAGGTAAATACAAAATTTGGAACGGCAATATTTTCAAAACTGCAGTCATTAACCATACACCCTGTAATACGTCTTGATACGTAAGATATAGAGTATATCACTCTTCTTAGAAGCATTAAGGCGCATTGAGCTTATGGTGATCAGCACCTCTGTCCAGCCTCAGCTCCCCAACAGTTTGGTATTCAGTATCTTTCATTATCATCATCATCATTATCATTATCATCATCATCATCTTCCATTTCTGCCGTCAAGCGTCGTGGGGAGGAATAATTTTTTCTCCAGCGCCCTATGGGCGGCACTAGATAGTGTCATTCCGTGGGATTGTACAATGTCTTTGATGTCGCCAATCCATTTTCTTCTTGGACTCCTCTTGGTCTCGTCGCAGCTGATCTTTGATGCAACGCCAAACCACTTGATCTTCTGCCTTTCAATAAATGTGGCACTAGGTGTTGATCCCACTGTCTGTCTGATAACAGCATTTTTTACTCGGTCTCGAATTGTTAAGTTGGCAGCTTTCCTTAGGCATCTCATCTCGCAGGTGTTGATATTGCGAAAGTGTGATACGGATAAAGTCCAAGTTTGAGATTGGTAGCATAGAGTTGGTGTGAATATGCTGTTTATTATCTGTCGTTTTGAGGACACGGGTATATTTGGATGGTTCAATATGGGTGACAGTTGACATGTAAGTGCACTAGCTTTTTTACATCTAATTTTGATTTCTCTGTCCAATCTGCCATCTTCTGTGATCATCTATATATATATATATATAAAACAGAGTGTATGTGGCTTTGTTTGTGGTCAGCTTTGTATTGGATGCGTTCGATAACAGTACATCTGATTGAGATGAAATTTTCTATACGTCTTCCTTTCATTCCTGTGCAACCGACTATAATAGTTTCTTAGTGTAAAATCTTCTACTTATTTAATAACATTTACTTTTTCATTGTTCATTATATAATTTCTATATAGAATAGGGACTTCACTCTAGAAAAGTTATTTCAAGGGGCATAACTTTTAATAACATTTCTATATACTTTATAGTCATATTGTTGGACTTACTTGCACTATTGTTAAACTCTTTGTCTATAGTTATTTTCAGGCATATAAGTTATAATAAATAATTATATAATCTTTAAGGCATTTTCAAAGTTTTCATAAAAATAATGCATAATGCATAACATTGTAACCCATCTTTTTCTGCTTAAAGAACTTATCAACTGTCATGTCGGTGATTAAAAACAGTTTTCATTAAAAATGTGTGGAAGGACATTCTTTTAAGTTACTGTGCGCCATGAGCCGGGTCAGATAGATAGACAGACAGACAGATAGTCGGGAACGGAAGCTTATTTGACTACTTATATGAATTAAATGACATGCTCCCCACCAGGGACTGGGTGAAGCCGGGCCGGGTCAGACAGACAGACACATAGACAGACAGACAGTCGGGAACGGGAGAGCTTATATGACTACGTATATGAATTAAATGAGATGCTCCCCACCAGGGACTGGGTGAAGCCGGGCCGGGACAGACAGACAGACAGATAGACAGACAGACAGATAGTCGGGAACGGGAGAGCTTATATGACTACTTATATGAATTAAATGAGATGCTCCCCACCAGGGACTGGGTGAAGCCAGGCCGGGTCAGCCAGACAGACAGACAGACAGACAAACAAGCAGACAGACAGACTGATAGATAGATAGATCCCCTCCAGGGCCTGGGCGAAGCCGGGCCGGGTCAGCTAGTAATTCCAATATATTTCAATTCTTTAACATGTTTCGAAGTTCTGCTATTTATCTGTATACTTAGTGGCCAGGCGATCTACTAACTTGCATTACTTCGGTTTTGGCTGTGTTTATACTCATATTATATCTGCTACATGTTGAACTCAGATTATTAATATGATTTTGTAGTCTGTCCTCATTGCTGTAAAACAGGCACTGATCTTTTGCACATAGAAGTTTATTTATTTCCTGTGAATCAGTTGTTTCATCTGGAGTAAAGAGTTCTAAATTTTCTGAATCTGTTCAGTATCTTTGTCAGCCTCAATTCTCCGACAATTTTATCTCCAGCATATAAATGGTATGTTAATTTATTTCGTGTGTGTGGTTTATATTGAATCTACAATAGCTCACACTACATAGAAAGTAAACGCATGTCCGTAACTTCTAGTTTCATTCAAGAGAAATTTAAGGAGCGTCGTGTGGCGTAGTGGCCAGTACGATTGATATACTGACATGGAATCTCAGGGAAAGAGCAGTAAAATGGGCATCTGGAAATGTCCTCCAAGTAATGGTACCTGGCGTAATTTGGACCACATCACTCATTGAATGCCCATTGGTCTAGACAAATATGAGGCTACCACCATAAACCCCCAAAAAGGCGTTTAAAAGTGTGTTTTCGACTTGTGTACACAGCAGTTTGAATTGCAACCCCGTTGCCCGTAGTCGAAATTGGGTAAAGGCGATTTTGAAGCAGACTAACTTGTATTGATTTTTAACAATGGTATGGGAGTCGGTGGTTCAGAAAGTAATGGCAAGCTACTGAACGTAACGTTTTCTAGTAAAATACACACAGCCAAAACATGATAGGGTTGACTGCTACGCCTTTTAGCGGCAATGCTACTAACAACTTTTATTTCACAAAACGTTTAGGCGATAACACAAAACATTTAAATGACACGTGTTAAGCCATTCCATAATAGATATTGATTAACATGTAGAGAAGACACTAGTCAAAAGATAGATTTTAAACATATAACCGAGTTTTGAATCTATCCCTTGGACAAACAGACTACACACGCAGGAGTAGATCGATCCTTGAAAAACACATCAATAAAGTGTGCGGAGTAATAAACAAGCATAAATGCTTGGAGTCTGGATGTATAGGGACAATAAATAAGACAACCAGTATATCTCTGGAAATCTCATATATATATATATATATATATATATATATATATATTATATATATATATATATATATATATATATATATATATATATATATATAGAGAGAGAGAGAGAGAGAGAGAGAGAGAGAGATATATATATATATATACTTAGTACTGCGGCTCTATATCAGAGGTGGAGTTATCTCTACTGTCGAAAAAATCAATATAACGGTCGTTTCTTGCCGTGCATGCAAAGAAATCATGTTTATACTCATGAAGTTTGAGGTGGCTTTAAATTTATTTGGCCAGCGAGACTATAAAGACGTCGTAAACAAACCATGGATGAAAAGAGAATGACTACACATGATCATACAGTTTGTTATGTTGAATTTTTATCGTTCTCTCGCTTTGAACTCAAGCGTAATCCATACCTATGCTGATACTTAAAGTGCTCTAGACTGATACGTGTGGATTAGTTTTCTCTATCATCAGTGTCCTTTGCCATTAGACGAACCTACTCCGACTTCTGAGGTACTTATAATTTACGTCCCAGTCAAGGACGAAAAGTCAACATTTTAGTCTATCTGACCGGTGTAGGGGTTGAACCAGCTACCTCGGCATCATCATACCGTAAGTTTTATAATAAGCGTCTTATCCATTCGGCCGTACTCAGCTCCTTTATTATGTACTATTTGGTTCAGTCTGTGACTCAGTACAGCCGTTTCTACAACAAGTGAATCGGGACAGTTATCTCGGAACAGTCATAACATCTGATGGGAGATGCCTTGAAGAGATTAGAACAAGAATTGCCGTTGCGAAGGTGGCCTTTTGCAAGATGAAAAACAGACTGACCAATAACAAGATATCAACTGAAACGAGAAAAAGAGTGTTGAAGTGCTACACAGAATCTATACTTTTGTATGGATGTGAAGCGTGGGCAATGAGCAGACAAGCTGAATAACATATGATGGCTGTGGAAATGTGGTTTCTGAGGAAAATGCAAAGAATACCATGGACAGACAGACAAACCAATGAACAAGTCCTTCAAGAAACAAATGAAGATCGTAAACTGATTAGTGACATTAGACGTAGGCAGTCGAAATTTTTAGGGCATGTTGTGAGAGGAAATGAATTGGAGAACTTGATGACAACTGGCAAGATCGAAGGGAAGAGACCACGGGGAAGACCGAGAACTAAATTGGCCACATGGCGTGGTCGAGACAGAAACACTGAGCTGATCCACGACTCTTGTGATCGAGTGAGATGGCCCATGCTTATCGACATGACACATGATGGCTGGCGCAGATAACAAGAAATCGTACGACAAGAATCTTTATCAACAGAACAATAAAAACGAAACAATAAAATTTCCTCATATAAGCTCGGCTGCATCAAACCCCTTTTATCGATACCATTTAAAAAAAGAAAATAGCAGGCCCAATAGGCAGCTGCAGAGACTAAACTTCACGTCTAAACCCAGCCACGAGTGAATATTTATAGCATCTGTGATTCTAGTATGCACACATTTATTTATCCACCGCGTTCAGGCACTGAAGCACTGTGCGGAGTTCAGGTACTGAGTTCAGATGCTCTCGTGCAATCTATGAGAGAAGATTGGATCCCTTATGCCTAAATCAGTGTATGATGAAACTGATCCTTGATCAGAAACAAGTAAAACCAACCAATGCATCCGACACTTCGTTGTGAAAGCGGTATGATCTTCTCTGATCCTGCAGTATTGTTTCTGTTTCGATGAAGTGTTTTGGACGTTTAGGTCGTTCCATTTAAACTAGTTTAATCGTGTCTATGTTCATAGAAGATGGCAGATTGGACAGATAAATCGAAATCAGATGTCAAAAAGCTAGTGCACTTACATATCAACTATCAGCCTTACTGACACATCCAAATATACCCATATCCGCAAAACGACAGATAATAAACAGCATATTCACACCAACCCTATGCTACAATCTCAAACTTGGACTTTATCCAAATCACACTCTAGCAAAATCAACACCTGCGAGATGAGATGCTGGGA
This sequence comes from Cepaea nemoralis, assembly GCA_014155875.1. Taxonomy (NCBI): domain Eukaryota; kingdom Metazoa; phylum Mollusca; class Gastropoda; order Stylommatophora; family Helicidae; genus Cepaea; species Cepaea nemoralis. The sequence continues at coordinate 59,803 of JACEFZ010000419.1, forward strand.
GAGCTGCCAACTTAACAATCCGAGACCGAGTAAGAAATGCTGTTATCAGACAGACAGTGGGATCAACACCTTGTGCCACATTTAATGAAAGACATAAGATCAAGTGGTTTGGCCTTGTCGTTAGAATGCAACACCAACAACTACCATCACTTGCCTTACATCAAAGATCATCTGCGACGAGACCAAGAGGACGTCCAAGAAGAACATGGATTGACACATCAAAGACATTGAACAATCACACGGAATTACACTATCAAGTGCCGCCCACCGGGAGCTGGAGCGCAAATTATTTCTTCCCACGACGCTTGACAGCAGAAGTGGAAGATGATGATGATGATGATATGATGATGATGATGAATCGTGTCTATATGAAGCAATTGTCAGTTTAATCATGATTGTAGAAAGCAGATGTTAACACATCCCAGTTTGTATAAATCATGTAATAATTTAACCCTTTCGATATGAAGCACTTGTTAATTTGATTCTGTTTATATGTAGAAAAGTCTCCGTGGCGAAGGTATTACGGACGCAGTTCGTTATCCCGCATACCACGCTCGAAACACTGCTGCGGGCCTTTTGGCAGCAGACCGCCTTGCGTTGGTATGTTATAATATGGTATGGGTGTCATTCGTTCAGAAACCAGTGGCAAACTACAAAACGTAAATTTGACAAGAGATCACAAATAGCCAAAAAATGTTGAGGTTGACTGCGACGTCCTGTAAGTGATATGAAACTAGCATATTTTTTAATATGACGAAGTTGACTTCCCTGTTTAAATGAAACATGAGTTGTTTCAACCCTATTTATATGAAAACATTTTTAATATAACCCTATCATTACGAAGAAATTGTTAACATAATACTGTCTATATGACGAAACTGTTAATATACCGCTGTCTATATGAAACAAAATTTTTTGATGTAACGTTATCAATAACAAGCGTCTGTTGTTGTTAACACTGTCCACTCCCATTCAGAAGTAATCCGATCACCAAGCATTGATTAGGAAACAATTTATTGATCGGACTATGTTTGAACAGATCAAAACACATTTTGTGTTGTCTGTTTTTTTTGTTTCTTTTTGTTCCACTGAAACAGACTTTTGTCGAAACATTCTCCTGTATCTCTGTATGTTCTTCCATTCGTAGAGCTTCATAGTCCTATTTTGTGTTTTTATTTGGTTTCTACCACAACATATTCTAGTACATTTTATTTTGCACATCCTATTTACTGGCCGGACTCCGTGGCGATGGCGTTGCAGACGCGATTCGTAATGCCGCTTACCCGTGGTGACCGATTTTGCAGCAGACCTTGTCTTGCTGGTTTTTAGCATGTTGGTATGGGAGCAGGTCGTTGAGAAAGAAATGCCAAACTACTGAACGTAAAACTTGCCAAGACATCAACAACGGCAATAAAATGGCTGCTGTTGACCGCAACGTCCTGTAAAGGGTATGCAACTTTTCAAAATATGTTACAGGACATAGCTGTCAAAACAAGCATTTTACTGCTGTTGTTGATGTCCTGGCAAGTTTACGTTCAGTAGCTTGATTCAAGTGCATTAGGTCTTTTAAATTACTTTACGTGCACACATGACAAACCAAGCATCGGTTAAAAGTCGCTTTATATTCTAGGGGAAAGACATCACTAAAATAAAAAAAGACTCAGTGTAGGAGTCAATGCGAGTAGTGCTTTCCACTATTTGGAGTCGATGCAGGCTTTCTTACTCACACTTTATGAGCGATGGCTGAACTCAACTATCAGACTACAACCATAAATTGTCCACTAAAGTGAACAGAAGGAAAGGAACAAGGATATCATTTCCTGTTGACCACCAGTCATTTCCATGTTGACCACTAAGAAACATCCCTTTAAAAGAACATGATTTATGTTTTTTGACAAGGGAGGGTTGTACGAATTGTCCGTGTGCAACAATTTATTTTTCTTGCCCATTTTTGCTTTTAAATATAAATCAATAATTATTTTTACCAGTATATTTTTTCTCCAGGGTCGAAAACGAATCGGGAAAGCTACGTATTTTCGGAATGGCTGTATGTGTGTACGTATATGTGTAAGTGTGTGTGCGTGCGAGCGTAAGGTAGTGTGTACATATGTGTGTCCGTATTTGTGTGTGCTTGTGTGTGAGTCTGTGAGTATATATATGTCTGTCTGTCTGTCTGTCTGTCTGTCTGTCTGTGTAATTTTGTGATGGATGTATGCATATGTGCAGGTGCGTGTGTGCACGCAGGTAAGTATGTGTGGAAGCAATATGAACTAGTCAAGCGTAGAGTAGGAGGCAGACGGAACTAGAAGGAACAGAAGATGAGGATGAAGAACGGCGAGAAAAAGATAGTAATGAAAAGAAGCAACAACAACAGCAACGGAAACAACAGCTCGAACCAAACACCAATTAGCTAAACTGTAATTCTAAAAGACACCAAGTGAACAGTGCTGTCAACAATTATGTTACCCTCTAAGCCAGCACTGATATAATCAAATACATGCTCAGACAACATGCGGTCGATGATGAGATATCCTGTCAATTCTGCTACTTCTTAGCTCCCTGTTTTCGACAGCGGTTATGTCTGTGTATTTGATGTTTCATATTATTTACCGGCTAATAGCCTTGTTGTTTTCATTGAGTCATTTGTTGTTTGTTGACAGATGAACATGGGTGCAAATCGAAGAGTCACGTCTTTTTTGTTTTTATTTCATTTCCGGTGCCCTATTTGCGTAGCAGGTTTTTAACACTGCTTTGTTTTTCTTTTGTTTGTTTCTTTTTGCCTAAATTTTCTTTGGTTATGTGATAAAAGTCACCGGAGAACATCTTGAGAACTGGAAAGATCGAGGGGAAGTGAGGCAGAGGCAGACAAAGAGAAATGATGCTGGATGGATTGGGACGATGGCGTGGAGGAATATCATCAGCAGAGTTGATCCAGACAACCAAAGACCGAGATCTGTGGCGAGTCATGAATGCCTAAAACAGCCGACATGGCACGTGATGATGATGATGATGATGATGATGATGATGATGATGATGATTTTACATAACAATCTGTACTGATTACTTCTAGTAATTAACATAGCATATGTCGTTGACCTCTTATGGTGGATCTGGGGGATTTATGTTACTCGCTATACGAAAAACACAAGAGGGAAACACATCTCGTAACAGAAACGTGTTGTGGGTGTCGCGGAATTCTTGGAGTTGTCGATCGATGAAAGACTGTCGCGCCATTCGTCTACAGGCAGCCGCCATTCTTTGATGTTGGGGACAGACTGTCCTGATGAGAGTCGGCAAGATCTTTTGTTGTGGGGGAAAGATTTCTCCAGATCACAAGCCGGCAAGACTTTTTGGAGTACCGGGAACAATTCCCCAGATCAAAGCGGGACAGCCGGCCGGTTGTTTACATCGAGTCGGAAAAGGAGAGAAAAAAATAGTTTCTCGACGCCTAGTGTCTAGTCAGATTTGTGACGTCATTGAGACACAGTTTTAAAACTGTCTGAACAAACACCTTTGGCAGGAGTCGACCAAATGTTGTGAGGCAACAAGGACGTGTTTGATGTTCCTATTCTGATTATGGAAAGAGACCACGGTGTCTTATGTTGATTTACATCGGCGGACATTTGTCCATTGTGTGATTTAGTGGTCTCGATTTCAGACGGGAATAAATATATGGTATTTAATTAAATAGACCCAAATTAGATGATTCTTAGGAGTCGAGCGTAGTAATGTGCGTTGTGAGAACTTATTATAGGAGCGTCGGCAGCAGTAGGCTATCGCGTTGCTTAAACTAGCTAGTGTGAGATATCAATTAACTCAGTGAGTTAAGAACAAGGTAGAGGGATGATATTCGGGGGGATAGGGGAAATGTCAAAAGGTAGGATCTTCCAGTAGGGTATCTACTGGGTATCTGCGCTTTTCCTTTAGTCTTTCCTTGTCTTACCATGACTCAGACCGATGTGATGAGCTCCTCTGCCTTATGACAGAGTTTAGTTCTCTGTTAAATATCTGAGTGCGGCCGTCGGCCTACACTCACCTAATGAAGGTCGGAATCTGGTTGCTCTCACCGGGTGTTCTCTCTTCAACAGGTTCCACTATGTTTTCCAAAAAAGCTAGTAGACAAGTCATAGAAGAAGATTATGGCTCGATCATTGAAGGCAGTTTTTACTCAGCGGCCTTTGCAATGGGCCCATAACCCAGAGGGTCTGCAAGAACCTGGCCTCCGCTGAGCAGGAACCGACAATCATCTAAGAGTGATTCCTCCGTGGTAGTTCTCATCATATTAGAGTGAAGATACTTACAATACCACCAGTAACAGGGACAATAGTATTTATATAAAGGAATTAACAATTAACATTACGTTTTCCAAATGGTGAATTCCTGTGAGAAGTTAACAATTAACATTTTGCTTCAAAGTGACAGTAAACATTCATTTTACTGTACAAGGATTATCAGATCACAGAACATTTAGTGACATATTAGTTAACTGTGTGTGTCGGATTCATGATCAGTATTGGACTACATCCACCCTTGGTGGCCAGGCATCCGGACTATCCAAGAGCTACTGGAGGAAGTCGACACATGGCCCGAGAGATGCATCATTTGGTGAGGTCCTTCTGTACTTGATCTATGGTGCTGTTGTGTGACCGGTACTTGATGGAAGCAGACTTTGATCCTGAGCTGTTCGGTCTGATTCTGCATACACCCTAAATTATACGACAGACATTCTACACACACACTTTGCACATACTTGACACTTTTCTATATTAAATTAATTTGTCATTTTGTTAGAAGCTAGAGTTGTGTAGTATGTTTTGGAAAAGAATGAGAGGGGGCATGGTCCAGTGGTAGAAAGAAGAAGAAGAAGAAGAAGAAGAAGAAGAAGAAGAAGAAGAAGAAGAAGAAGAAGAGAAGAAGAAGAGAGAGAAGAGAAGAAGAGAGAGAGAGAGAGAGAGAGAGAGAGAGAGAGGAGAGAGAGAGAGAGAGAGAGAGAGAGAGAGAGAGAGATCCAAAGACTGTTGGGGTTTTGTGGACAGAGATCCAGGAGATCCTCAAGATAATGATATGAAGTTAAAAGAATGTGGGTGTTGATTCCCCTCACCCCAGGGACGACACTTATTACGACAGTGGGTATGTATTGTATCCATCATATTTTAGTACTGATTGCGTAGAAAATAAATGACAAGTCTTTCTCCCCCGTATCGACCGACATGAGCTAGCATAGAACCTCTGTCCGTTTGCATTCATACTATTGTCATCGTAATGTAAGCCCAGGACAGAGCTGATAATAAGCAAAAGCGCTGGACAGCAATCTGACCGAGACTGATACAGTTTGATATAGTATCAACTCGCTGTAGCAGATGTTCCGCTTGATCTTTATCCGAACCACCTATAAGCATTATATAGCTTTTCGCCCATTGTGACATCTTTTCCAACGAAGGACAACCGTGGAACCAGTTCTTTCTAAGAGTTCTCTGTATAATGCTTGAGCTTTGACGGCCGGGTAGGGAAATCAGCCCCTTCACCGGTCAGTAGGACTTCCACTTTAACTTCTCATTGGGAAAGTAATGGCAAACTACAGCACGTAAAACTTCATAGAAAATCAACCTGAGGTTGGGCTTGATCTCGACGTACTGCAAAGGACATGCAACATTTTTACATACAGCGCAAGCCTTTGGGAGCGCCTGCTGTAATACATTACATTGCATAGGGTGTATTTTAAATGACTGTGCAGTCTTTCAAATTATTGCCGGTCCAATTTTTGTATTCACCCTCTGTAAAGTTCATGCAACATTGTTATATGCCACATTGATCTGTGTTACATTGTTATATATCACATATATCTTTGTAACATTGTTATATATCACATAGATCTTTGTAACATTGTTATATATCACATAGATCTTTGTAACATTGTTATATATCACATAGATCTTTGTAACATTGTTATATATCACATAGATCTGTGTAACATTATTATATGTCACATAGATCTGTGTAACATTGTTATATATAACATAGATCTGTGTAACATTGTTATATATAACATAGATCTGTGTAACATTATTATATGTCACATAGATCTGTGTAACATTGTTATATATAACATAGATCTGTGTAACATTGTTATATATAACATAGATCTGTGTAACATTATTATATGTCACATAGATCTGTGTAACATTGTTATATATAACATAGATCTGTGTAACATTGTTATATATAACATAGATCTGTGTAACATTGTTATATGTCACATAGATCTGTGTAACATTGTTATATATAACATAGATCTGTGTAACATTGTTATATATAACATAGATCTGTGTAACATTATTATATAGCACACAGACAGTTGCGTCGAATGATCGTTAACTATTTTGATAGAACAATTTTTCTTGTCGCCGTTCTCTTTCTATGTCGATATATACATAGTACGTAGAATCGCTCTCTCTCTCTCTCTCTCTCTCTCTCTCTCTCTCTCTCTCTCTCTCTCTCTCTCTCTCTCTCTCTCTCTCTGTCCCTCTCCTCTCTCTCTCTCTCTCACACACACACATATACACCCACCCACCCACGCACGCAAGCACGCACACACACACACACACACACACACACGCATGCACGCACGCACGCACGCACGCACGCACGCACGCATACCCTTGTTCCTTTCTCAAAGGAAACGCTAGCTGAATTAATACTCCATTTAGAATGACATCTTCAGTCATTCAAACAATCTCGCTTGAGTCGTGAAGATCATGGCCTCTTCTCTGTCTGGCCAGGAATCCACATGGGAATTGTATTTTGCGTTGTCTATACTGGTCGTCGTTCCTCTACGGTCTGATTGTGTTTATTTGTTTCTTGTCCTGTGTGTATGTTTACGCGTACGCCGATAGTATAATGCAACTGATTATACATTATTTGAACTATGACTATAATTGTCAGCGACTTTGATTAAAATGAAGAGATTGAGGAAACGGCAAATATGAGAAACTAAATTATTATTTATGTAGGAATATCCTACTTAGTTTCGTATCTTCTACTTCTTCTCCCTAGGTTCCACCTTTGGATACAACCTCATGCCAGCCATTCTTTTGATTTCCTTTGCAGCTCGCTCCAAGACACCTACCCCCATATCATTTATTATTGTCTTTGGTTCTCTTCCCTGTGTGTATTAGGTCTCCCTCCATTTCATACGTCTGGTGGAGTAGGGGAGAAGATATTTTATAAGTCTAATGAATTAGTTGAAGAATATATTATATAAGTCTAATGAAGTAGTTGAAGAAGATATTTTATAAGTCTAATGAAGTAGTTCAGAAAGTCGTGGTGTGCTGATGAGCGTAATCTAGCCTAGGAATCAACATACTGCTGAAAGATGCTGATGTTGACGGCAATATCCTGAAACAGGATGGAAACGCGGGGGAAAAAAATGAAGTAGTTGAAGAAGATATTATAAAAGTCTAATAAAGTAGGGAAGAACATAGTTTTTTTTTTGCTTTTGTTTTAAGTTTGGTAGGTAAGTGTTGGGGATATAACTGTCGGCACTTAAGTTTGGTGAGGAACCTTGTGAGGAGATAACGTGCTGGCAAAAGAATATGAAAGTCTTCTGAGGTAAAGGATAAATTAGTTTTATAAATCTTGTGAGGTAGAGAATAAATTAGTTGTATAAAGCTGGTGAGGTAGATGATAAATTAGTTTTATAAATCTGGTGAGGTAGAGGATAAATTAGTTTTATAAATCTGGTGAGGTAGAGAATAAATTAGTTTTATAAATTTGGTGAGGTAGAGGATAAATTAGTTTTATAAATATGGTGAGGTAGAGATAAATTAGCTTTAAAAATCTGGTGAGGCAGTGTTGAAACTAGTTTTATTAGCAGTGAGTTGCTTTTGAATATGTATAAATGAAAGGAAAGCGAAGGCTGTCGGGGATGGGTACAGACATAAGATGGGACAAGACTTGAATGGAGATTAGTCATGAGAAAAGAATGATGTGGATAGAAAAGAACTGAAGTGAAGGAATCTTAAGAGACGTGATGATAAAATAATATAATTGAAGTGAAGAGAAGAGAAATGAAAGAAAGGTAAGAGAAGTGAAGAGAAGATAAATTAAGTGATGGGAAGATCAGTGAAGTTAAGATACGATAAGCAAAGCGCAGATAAGATAATAGAAGTGAAATGGGAGATCAAATTATTGACGGAAAACAGAAAGTAAGGCAAAAGAAGTTGAAAAGGGGGACGAGAATAGATGTAGAGAGAAGTGAAGAGGAAAGACATAAAAGGTAGAGGATAACAGAGGAAGAAATATAAAGAGACGTGAAATGAAGGACATGAAAAGTTGAAGATAATAGAGAATAAAAATAAAGTGTAGAGAAGTGGAGAGATAAATGAAGAAGATAAACATAATATAAAGCGCAAATGAGCAGGCGGTGTCACATATCGTTTTGTTTCTCAAGCTACATAAACTAGAAGGTTAGAACAATAGAGATAAGAGGATATAAGTGCTGACGCAGGAAGAGAAACATTTGAAAATAAGAGATGTAACGAGAACTAAAGAAACATGAACAGCTGCCAGAGAAGTGAAAGAGAGATAACAGAAGAAAAGAGAAGAGAAGAGAAGAGAAGAGAAGAGAAGAGAAGAGAAGAGACGTAAAAAGAACAGACAAGTAAAGATAAGGGAAAATGAAATCCAGAAGGAAAGAAAAGTTAATACAATGTTAAAATGAGCGACTGATGTGTGTGTGTGTGTGTGTGTGTGTGTGTGTGTGTGTGTGTGTGTGTGTGTGTGTGTGTGTGTGTGTCTGTGTGTGTGCGTGTGTGTGTTTGTGGGTGGATGGGTGGGGTGGGGTGGGGCGGGGCTGGAAGTGATAAGACAAACTGATATAGACGGAATGTAAAGTAGAAACCAGTGCTGTGGCCACATTAGTAAAAGTCACTCTGCATGCGGCTGTTCTGGGCGGGCTACTTGGTTTGTCACCAGCAGATGGAGCGACGAAGATGACGACAAAATACGGAGACCGTTATACGTCCTACGAAACACCAGGTAAACAAACGTCCGAAGAAGTCAGATGTGTCGGCCAAATGCCGCAAATATCGCAGCTCTGCTGTAAACAGATACAACGCAACTAAGTAAACCAAAATACTTTCAAAAAGACAATACTGGACGAACAACAAGAAGAGAAAAGAAGAAGATACGCCCCTCTATGTGCATTAATTTCGTGTACCGTACAGGACACACACACACACTCACACACACACACACACACACACACACACACACACACACAAGCACAAGCACACACAAACACTCACATACACACAAATTGCCGTTCATACAATGTGTTAGCGCCCTTTGATAAGGCTGTTACGTAAAAATCGTCCCGAAAGTTAGTTGTATATCCTTTACAGGACGTTGCAGTCAGCCTCAGAAGTGTTGGCTGTTTGTGATTTCTTGGCAAATTCATGTTCAGCAGTTTGTCATTGTTTTCTTCACGAACTGGAACTCATACCATTAAACATCAACGCAAGACAGTCTGCTGCCAAATCGCCTACAGCTTTGTTTCGAACGTGGTATGTGGGATTACAAATTCCGTCCGTAACCCGTTCACCACAGAGCTATTCAAAGATTGTAAGGTTTATTCCCGTAACACCAAATGAACATGACGTTTTGAGTTATTGGTGTCTTCTTGTGGAGTCTGCTTGGTAGCTTCGTGGTGAAAGGGAGGTGACTCGATTAATTTGTAGGATGGTAAGAGAGTGATGGCGGCTCATATTGCTGGCTACGCAGAACAAGCACTTTGTATGCTGTATCGGTTTGTTAAGTTGGGGCTGTTTTACTCACTCGCTACTGAAACCAAGGACGACATTATTACTCCTTGAGTCCGAGAACAGAAAGGTAATCTCCTCGCTAGCCACTCCCTCCCCCTCCTTTTTCTACTCACTGCTTATTTACTCTCAGGCAAAACCTAAGCCACATAAGCGGCCGTTATTGTGGTTTTCAATCCGTGTAAAATTTCTAGACCAGAGTTATTTAAAGATGTAAAATAAATACCAGTATAAGGACGTCAACTTGGTTGAAAGAATCATGAACTATATATCAAGGATATGTGTGTGATGGTGTGTGTGTGTGTGATCGTGTGTGTGTGTGTGTGTGTGTGTTGGCACGCGCATGCCTGAGTATTTGAGTATGTGCGTGCATGTGTGTGTGTGTGTAGAGAGAGAGAGAGAGAGAGAGAGAGAAGAGAGAGAGAGAGAGAGAGAGAGAGAGAGAGAGAGAGATGGAGAGAGAGAGAGAGAGAGAGAGAGAGAGAGCGACAGAGATGGTTTAACATTGAATCCCTACACCAGACAGTTGTACTAATATTTTGATCTCTCGTCCTAGACTTGGGGAGGTAAACTACAAGTACCTCTGAAGTTGGAGTGGGTTCGCCTGATGGCGATGGACACTGTTAATAGGGAAAGCTAATCAACACACGGTCTCTCTGGCCGAGGGGTTACACGACTTTCTCCGTAATCCCGTTTATCCATGCAGGGTAACGCAGCGCGCGAGAATTGGAAGCGGTTCTACCCGCGTTGGTGACTTGCGGGATAAGTGAGCCGGCCGCTCAGAAAGCATTGGCAAACTACTGAGTGTGATCTTGCCAAGAACTCAACAATCAGCTGAAAGATGCTGATGTTGATAGCGATGTCCTGTAAAGGATATGCGAATTTAAACAAACAAAAATCCACACACACAATTCAGTCCAACACTACTAGAAGTATTGTGTATGGACTACGCTTTAGTTTACAGCAAGCGGGAGCAAAAACACACTCGTGTCATTGACCATGTGTCATAAAGAGATTTGAATATGGCCCACTGTCCGGACCGCTAACTGCCTACAATAAATACTGTTTGCGGCCGCTGGATTTCTGTTTGATGTTTTATGAGACTACGGCGGTACTATGGCCGTTAGTCCCTTGTGTGGTCACACTGAAGTATACCTTAGCTTACAGTACTTATTTTTGCCTCCTAAAATAGTATGGCCAGTTGATCCAATAAGAACAGTTTCAGACAAATATATTTTCACAGAAAACAACTTCATTTCCAGTACTTTAAGCCTATATTCATTGTCCTTTATGAGCTGGATTTCTAGTTGCTAATCGATTCTCCCAGTGCATTTCTTCCAGAAATCAACGTCATCACAGATTCCAATACCGGGAAGTGTCTCCATGTTCTGTACTCCATGTAGTGTCAAGATTCCACTTTGAAAATCCATCATCGGAAAACTGGTTTTTTGATCCATGTATACCCGCGAAAGGAAAGCAGGAGGCAAGATGCATTTCCTGTTGAAAGGCAGTACATTAGCCATTACCTTGTTGAATGTATCACCATTCATGTGGCTTCGGGCCATCAGCGGATGTCTTTTCCTTCTTTTGCTGATCCTTTCATTTCAAGTATAATTCATCTGTTCAAGTGCGGTTCAGCGTGGTGTATTTGCTTGCGATAAATTTAATTTCCCGAGCTGAAAAAATTGGCAAAACCCAGTTGCGCTGTCTAAGCCCGACTTCTTGAATATGGCCTTGACCTCTGGTTGCATTGTGGCATAAGAGCCTTGGTAGCGTAGGGGCTGGACGTTAGTTTGTCTGCCCGGGGATCATAGGCTCGAATCCGCATTAGGGTGATTTGTCAAAATCGACCTGAGCTTCCTGATCAACCCACCTGAAATGAGTACCAGGAAATCTTGAGATCTACAGGCGACCGGCGTGGTATCTACCACGTCAACCACCCAGTGCCAGTTGAGCTACGAAAATATGGGTCTAGCACCATAAGCTTTCGTTCAGAAGGCAATGGCAAACTACTGAGTAAAAATTGCCTAGTAATTCACACGCGGACCAACAATGTTGGGGTTGATTGAGACGTCCTGTAATGGACATGCCACAAACTGTAACTATGTTCTTTACGTTTTATTTATGCGATGGTTACTATGTTCTTTTATTTATGCGAATACTATCTCTTTCTGGGTTTTTATTGCTTCGCTGGTTAAGACGTTAGGCCGACAGTGGCAAGAGAGCGGATCAAAGAGGGTTCGATGCCAGCTCTCAACGATCGCTCAGGGAGGGAAGAATGGCCACCTACTCAGCCGTACACTAAATGTAATGGTCCCAAAAATACATATAGCTATAGCGGATTCCTGCTACGGAACCTTATTATTATTATTATTATTATTATTATTATTATTATTATTATTATTATTATTATTATTATTATTATTATTATATCTATTATTATTATTATTGTGTTCCTATCTTCAAATATTGTCCTGTGTGTTTCACCAAGCGCCACTCCATGAATGATGTGGTCAGTAGCATATCGGAAGCCTTCAAGTCCTATGAACATTTATGGTGTCTAGTTTACGAGGCTGGGACAACCACTCAGCCATGTGTTCACGGCAAATTCGTGTTTCGGGGCGAGTGTGAACTTGGAGCGCAGATCCGAGGATACCTTCTGTAGAACGATATGTAAAGGTCGATTTTATATGCCTTGAGGCTAACTGGCATTTAGTACTAGTCCCATATTTTTACCGACCAATTAGCACTATGTGTGTGACGTGGTCAATATCAACCTGTTAGCTTTTACTTCCCAGCACATTTCCTGGTACCACTTTTAGGCTGGGCCTAGCCCAAGTACGATTACAAATATTAAAATCCGCCTATTTGGAACTCGAACACGATGAGCGGGCCGGCAGGCAAGCGTGCTATCTACTCCGCTGTTGCGGTTACACAGATAAATGCAATTGTCACTAACAAATCCAAAAGATAAGGAAGGAAATATAAAGAAAGACAAAAGACCGTAAGTGAGAAAATACTGCTGTGGTTCTTGGTGACCAGCTTGATGGACTCGCTTTATAGTCTTTTCAATGTCCATGCCGCGGAGAGCTGATGATCATGTCTGTCCACGGCCATATATCTCATGTTTTGCTAATAATTTATGCTACCAATGCTCCTTCATACCATAATGTCAAACTGTTCAGCATCTTCTCTCCTGATATCCCATGACCCTCTTCTACTGAAACTTTTCCGTTGTCACCACTCACTCCAGCTTCCCCTATCTCAAGGACAAGCCTAAAATATATGGAATGTCTCCTTCTGATGCGCTTAGCCAGTTCTCTCTGTGAGTTAGCGTCTTTTATGATGTCTTCATTAATCATTCTCTGCGTCCACCGTATACTCATAATTCTTCCTACAACAGAAAATATACGCAGCTTCAACATAATTCCTAACGTGTCTCTGCTAATTGTCCATTGATTCCTTGCTGAAATGCCTGAACAATTGAGCAAATAACGTGCAAAGTAATTTACACGCGTTTATTCTTTTATGGACCAGCGGGATTTCCCTGAGGCTATGACAGCCATAGTTATTCACCTTACAGAGATATGAAAAATGAGTAAACACGTGGTGATTGGCCAATCAATACCTGTTTCCTCTTCTTGTGTTGTTTCAATGCTTTCTGGAGTTCCGCGGCTATTGCTCGTTTTGTGACATAAGAAATGAATACACAATTACAGAATGATCAATCAACGCCTTTATATTACTTTCCCATATCATTTTTCATACATACATACACGGCTATCCTAACGAGTGATTCTTTAGCGAGTCGATGATATTTCAAGGTAACGGGTATAAATTCACCTAATGGGGATATCCTCAGAACAATTTATTCTATACGCCGTAGAAATAACCCTAGACGCGCAATGGGTATATTTTAGACTCACATATTTATAGACAAATCTGCATTTGGTGCGTGATGCGGTATCTTGTCGGCCGCCTTTATTTCCCAAACGTCTTCTGGCACCTATTTAACTTATTCAGTGCCGAAGGATAATATATCGCCAAATGTGACCTCCATTTGGACAGAAGGACAATATTAGCTATACTAGGGTAATCGTGTTATTTGTTTAGTTTCGTGGTATCTTCCACAATTTCAATGCTCAATCAATCAATCAATCAATCATGTGCCATGCCGGAAAGCGTGGGCGGTCATGACTCGCCATTTCACTCCATCACCAGTGCCGTGGATCAGTTAAGTGTTCCTGTCTCGTCCATGCCATGTGGCCAAGCCATCCAGGTATTTTCCTCTCGGTCTGCCTTTTGGTCTGTTTCCTTCGATCTTGCCAGTTGTCACCAAGTTCTCCAATCCATTTCTTCTCTTCTCTTCAATTCATGTCCAAAACTTTTGAATGTCTACGTCTAATTTCTCTAATCAGTTTACGATGTTCATTTGTCTCCTGTAGTACTTGGTCATTGGTTTTTCTGTCTGTCCATGGTATTCTTTGCATTTTCCTCAGAAACCACATTTCTGCAGCCATCAGATGTTTTTCAGCTTGACTGCTCATTGTCCAAGTTTCACATCCATACAAAAGAACAGGCTCTATATATCCCCTCAACACTCTTTTTCTCGTTTCAATTGACATCTTTTTATTCGTGAGAATGTTTTTCATCTTGCTAAAGGCTACTTTCGCCATAGCGATTCTTGTTCTAATCTCTTCAAGGGCATCTCCCATCAGATGTTATGACTGTTCCAAGATAATTGTACTGATTCAATTGTTGAAGAATATTTCCATTTACTTGTATATTACATTGTGGCACTTCTTCCTTCCTAGTGACGACCATAACCTGAGTCTTTTTACAATTTAATTCTAACCCCAGTTGCTCACTGTGTACAACAACCGTATCTACTAATTGTTGCAGGTCCTGCGCATTGTCTGCAATTAATACTGTATCATCTGCATATCTAATGTTATTGATGTTTCGTCCTCCAATGCTGATTCCATTACATTTCTGAAAATATTTTCACTGTATAGGGAAAAAAGATCTGGAGACATCACACATCCCTGCCTAACACCTCTTTTAATTGGCTGATACTGTGCTCAGTGAACGGAAATTTACATTATAATACTTGTTCATTTAATTGTGTCCCATGTTCGGTCCCAACTTATTTTTAGTTTGGCGCTGAATCAGTTAAGGCTAGGTCGACCTGGCAACCCAAGTAGATTTTTAATACTCCGTTTCTATGCGTTTTCGAACCCAAGACCACCGTGCCTGCATGCGTGCGTCTGGTCACCAAGCTAACGCGGCTGCCAGAATCTCATTCGCCACAAGATAATTAGCGGAACTAAGAAATATATGCAATTGCATATTAATCATTCTCACTGAATACAAGGCCAGGATATTTTCACGTGGACTTCTAGTAACAAAAATTTCCCTCTGGGTAGTGAGATCGGACGCCCGTGTGTAAGTGTTGCGCACGTAAAATATCCCTTGGGAGTTGGAAACTGCGGCAAAATTTCGAGTTAAAAATCTACCCTAAGTATTTCAGGATCCTCGCCAGTGCTACAGAGTTCGTGCACTGAGCTAGGATTCTCCGGACTCAGGCTTGAGTTAGTAGTAGAACGGAGCACTTATGGGTTACAGCCTTGTGCCGTGATGTTGATCCGTCGACTAAACTAACTAAACTAAACTAAACTAAACTGAATACAAAGTACACAAAATAGCATCTCTGCAATGTTTAAACATTTTAAAGCTTAACAGCATCAACGATATAAGCTGAATTGATTTTTATTTGTCATTGAGATGTATATATGTTGGTTCAAATTGTAGACAAAGCTCCAACGTTAAATGATGGATTGCAGATTTCAGGTTTTGTTCAAAGGATGCCCCATTTCTCAAAAGTCTTTCTCCATGCTGCTCTGGCCACAAAGCTTGCCCTTAAACGCTGTGTTAGACGTCAATTATCACCTGCAGTTGTTTACTGGACCCTGTGTGTTGGTGAGAAAGGCACGATGATGCCTGTCTGCCTCCTCTTAGTAGGCGTGGTCCTTGACGAATAGCGACTTACCTGCGGCCATTCCTTCCAACCCTCCTTGGTATTTGCCCAGAGCCGCCAGCCCGTTTGCCTGTAGAGAATACCCGTATGGATAGCAAGTTAAAAATTTCAAAGTAATGGAAATGATGAAGAACGTTAAGATTTTTGCTTGTTTCTCTCTCTCTCTCTCTCTCTCTCTCTCTATATATATATATATATATATATATATATATATATATATATATATATATATATATATATATATATTACTGTCAGTATAGTAGTACCTTGCGAGGTATGGCAGAGGGGTCTTGAGCCTGAGGAATTATTAAGGCCGCCTGACTAGTGCAGTCGCCGCGAATTGTGCAGATTAGAGTGTTATTTTTGCCACCGACAGAAAAAAACTCCACACCTTACCTTATATATATATATTCATATGATGTTAAGTTTATCAGTTATCTTCAGGTTTTGTTTTCATTGTTATACATAACAAATCAAGATAGGAAATAATTGTCATTGGTTCGTAAAGTAAAGGGCCACTTTACAAGCATGAGGTGTGTTGGGTATGTGATGCTAGTCCGACGTTTATTAAAACAAGCGGCGCTCGATGGGTGGTGTGATCGATATCTCGCCTACCGCCCGAATTGCACGGTTCAATGCATCGGGGCGGAGTCGTTAGTAACTGTAATATTAATATAGAAATAAATCTAGTGAACAAGTACAGACGTTACCCTATGTTCTAAACAATGTATTCCTTTAATGGACTTAAACGTAGACTTTACAAACACTGGCAGACTTGCCAATTTCATGCAGTCACACAAACAATTGTTCATCTCTCAAAGATAAATGATTTACTCATATTTGAATCATGACGACACAAACAATACATTGCACAATTTATTGCCTGACACAGCGTATATATATATATATATATATATATATATATATATATATATATATATATATATATATATATACTGTGTCAGGCAATAAATTGTGCAACTAGAGGATATATATATATATATATATATATATATATATATATATATATATATATATATATATATATATATATATATATATATATATATATATATATATATGTAATAAAATCAGTGAAGAGTCTTCACTCGAGTCTTACAGATGTGAAATGAATCTCACCGCCCGGTCCCCAACACCAGTTCATTCAATAACCCCATTTGAAGACATAGTTTACAACCATATTTTATTAACCAGCCAGGCCAGTTGAGCTGCACCCAGCAGCTTTATCTTGATCCATTACATATTCTGTGTTTGTCTTCGTCTCTCGTTTGTCTACGGTTCAGCTGGTTGTACATTGGAATGCCCATTGAGGCGGAGTTTTGCAAAATTGACCACTCAACACTCGATGCCCTATTTGGTCAATATCACACCGGTCGCTTTTAATTCGCAAAAAAATTATCTGATACCCATTTTTATCCTTGTAGAGATAGGAACCCAGGTTAATGTTTAAAACCTCCCGCCTCGATGGGGATTCCACAACATGACCACTGGATCTAAGGACAAGAGTGCAGCCCACTCTCTAATAACACATTCTTATGTATTTTTGTTTCATATCCTTTACAGTACGTCAACCCCAGCATTTTTTGGCTATTTGTGATCTCTTGGTAAGTTTACCTTTAGTAGTTTGCCATTGCTTTCTGAACGACCGGCACCCACTGCATTTTATTTTTAAAAAATAACGCAAGGCAGTCTGCTGCCAAATCGCCCACAGCGGTGTTTCGAACGTAGTGTGCGAGATTATGAACTGCGTCCGTAATGACTTCGCCACGGAGCCGGTACTAATAACACAATAGCCAGTGTGTATACTACCCGGTCCAACGTCATTATATGTCCAGGAAACCAAACCCTCCCCCCCCCTCCCCTTGCTGTTTTCAGCCAGAGCTGCGGTTTACCTTGACTCTCTTCAGGAGTTCATCGTGGGCCGCCTTTCTGTTTTCATCTTTACCTTGCCAGGCCTGGAGCACACTGGCTTGCAGAGCACGTCCATATGAGAACGTCAGAGGCCACGGGCGACGTATTGGCACCTGGTTGAAGCGAGAGTGAACGTGAGGTTAGATGTGTACATTTAGTGCATAATTAGTTTGTAAACCTGCTGACACAAAATTATATCATACAAATCTATGCCGGTCACAAAGATAAATATGTGTGTTCTGAAAAGATCCTGAGAGGATGGTCTTCGTAAACATCAGAAAGAACAGTTAGCATAAACAGCATAAAGAAATAGTATAAATATCAGAAAGCGTGGTTGCATAAACACTTAAAGTTAACTATATAATCATCGGAAGGAATCATTTAGCGGAAACGTCAGAAAGAAACGGCTAGCATAAACAACTTATATAAACATCTACCGGGAACATCAGAACGAAACAGTATAAACACCACAACGAAAGCTTTAGTATAAATATCACAAGCAAACAGTTATCAGGAATACCAGCAGATAACAGTATGAACCTCACAGGTCCACTTTTAACATAGGCATTAGAAGGAAAAAAAAATAGCATATACATAAGAAGGAAACAACATAAACATCAGAATGAAAGAGTCAGCATAGATAGCAGAAGGAAATAGCTGGCATACATGAGTCAAATCGTGAAAATATAGCAGTAAAACTTATTCTAACAACTGTTAATACTAATGACAAAGAGACAGGGGTCGAGGTGAGTTAAGTTGAGCTAAGAACCGACATCACTGCAATCAGGACATTCCCATACGCGCTCCGTCCATTCGTTCAACAGCCAGCGAAGAATCATACTACTAATCGTACCCACAGCTATCTCATTGAACGTTCTCATTGTCTTCTCTTTCAGTTTTCAGATTCTTTCAGAACCCTTGCTGATCCCCCGCAATATCATTCTTGCCAAATACGGGTTCTCACACTGTAACCCCGTTTTCTCCACCTGGTCCCAACGGCGCTCGACCACCTCTCCCTTGTCCATAGGTACTCTACCACAAAGAGGTACAATCCCTGCCAGCCTATCAGCCTGTTTAATCCCCCGCACTCCCGTATGGCCAGGGCAAAACATCAATATAATTATCCGCCTTACTTAGCAAGTCAACAAGTCAACAACTGACCTTATTGATGGCATTGAGGTTGATGGTCGCACTTTCCTCTCCTTGTCCTCCAGACAGGAAGACAACTCCAGCCACTGCAGCGGGTACAGTCCGGTACAAAGCTTGTACTGTGGCCGTTGCGTTTTCTTCAGGACTGAATATAAACAAGTGTGTCAGCACAATTCAATTGTTACGTCGAAATAACCCTTCTTCCAATGGTTGCCTCTAATTATCGTGGATCCGCAATCGCGCATTGGCTAGCGCGCTTGTCTGCCTGCCGCGCGGTCATGTGTTCGAATACCTATCAAAGCGAACGTTTCTTTTAAAAGTATCTGGCGCGAGCAGGTCGACCCAGCGCAAGATGGAAATGTTCTGGGAAGTACAGGAGACCGATGGGATATTGACTAATTAATCCATCGCGTGCCAATCGGTTTATAACAATATGTGGTTAGCACTATATACCCGATACTCCTCAAGGTATGGTGAGGGGGGTGGAGGTAGGGATAAATTATTATACTCTTACGAAGGGACGCAGAGGTGTTTCCAAGGCACCAGGGCCGGGTTATATACTGGCCAAGACTTATTGACGCGTCCTCGTCGAGCGTCCTGGGCAACAGGTCCCTTCGGGGTCCTGGCTAAAGTCAATAGGATCGCCGTTTCCTCCGAAGTCGGAGAGTGTCTGCCCGTACGGCGAGGAACCACCAGTCTGCACACCAATAAGCCAGACATGGGACAACGGATACTCACGCAAACCTCAGGTCCTGTATGACATCACACTGATGTTGGACAACAGGATACCTTCATCCGACATACAGGACTTCGCGTTGGAGCTCAAGCCAACGAACACAAGCAAGCAGGCAAGCATACTCTTACGAAATTATCAAAATCGTTCAACGTCTGCATAAAATGTTCTACGTAATTCACCATCAATTGCGATAGGAGAGTATGTTCACAGGAGAATGCAAAAATTGCGATTCAGTCAACATAACGCAAACCCACTTTCAATAACAACAATTAATAACAAATAAACTTAGTGTTTCTTTAAACAGAAGCAAAGATGGGCCATCTTCAGCAGTTTAACCGCATACTGAATAATTATTCATATTGAAATTCGTGACGAATGTTATGTTGCATTATTTTGTCAAGCTTGCCAGCCAGCACATTCAATTTCGACAGGCATTTTGTTCGATTGTTCAGTCTACGTACAAGTCACCATGTTTTATGTATCCCCTTTTGTCAGGTCAAGTCCAGAATGGGACTGCCAGCCAAGAGATAATCTACCTTCAGCATGACACTCATGATCAATGGGACACCCAAGCCTTTCAACCTCTATAACATTGAGATACGGAAAGGGAGACATTTTAATTTTTATTATGTTACGTGTGTTTGAGTCAGGATAATGAAGAGGACATGCACTCCCATGCCATCTTTTTTTTCGCATATCCTTTACAGGACATTGCAGTCAACATCAGCATGTTTCAACTGCTGGTGATGTCTTGGCAAGTTTTACGTTCAGTAGTTTGTCATTGCTTTCTGAACGACCGGCTCACATACCTCCGTAAGAAACCAACGATACTCGATCAGCTACCGAATCTCATGCAGCTGTGTTTCGTACGAGAGTATACGGGATAACGAACAACGTCCTAAACGCCTACGCCAGGGAGCCCGGCATGTCATCCTTACACGCTAGTTTATTTTATCTAATCATCATCCAGAGCCTTGCCGGCTGGCGTAGGCGATCATGCCTCTCCACAAATTGCGATCTCCGACGGCATGGAACAGTTAGTGTGTTGCCTCTATTCCGTGCCATGACACAAGACTGTCAAGAATTTTCTCACGCTGTCTTCCTCTATCTCTCTTTCCACACATCTTTCCATTATCACAACATGTTCCAGTTTTTGTCTTCTCATAATGTGATCAAAAACGATGATTGCCTCTTTCTGATGTTTGTGATAAGTTGTCGTTGTGGCTCAGCTTTCCCTCAAGATGTCCTAGATTGCTCATTTTGGCTGTCCAATTAATTTTCAGCATTCTATAAAACCACATCTCTAAGGCGTCCATTGATTTTTTTTTAAAGCCTGTTTATAATTGTCCAGGATTCTCAGCCATATGGTAAAACTGGTTCTATGTAACATGCAAGAACTCTTTCTTTAACGTTCAAGGACAAGGACTTATTGCACTAGAACATAATTATTTTATCCAAACAGATCATAATTCTCATATAGTCAAATCAATATATTAGAGAAATTAACAGACGGTTCAAAATCCGCATTTAATTAACAATACAGCAACATTTCTTAATGGCATTAAAGGCATAACTTAATTCTTATAAAATTTTCAATGCTATCCAATGTTAGTGTAGGACAATTAGCGTATGTCAATAATTAAACAGAAAAAGAGCCTTTTCATACAGGTGTATTGGGTATGTGGTCATAACCCCATATTTTATAATCCAATCGGCACTCCATGATTGACGTGGTTGATATGGCGCCGGTCGATTTTATTTGGACCCAAAATTATTTGGTAGCTTTCGAGGTTGTATAAAGAATCACATTTAAAAAATGCACAGTTTACAGATACCTGTAGAATAGCTCAATTTACAGATACCTGCAGAAAATTCACCAATCTCGGAAACCTACATAAAAGCTTCAATTTCCTCCCATAATTAACAGAAGGTGGCGCTCAACACACCGCAAGAAACTATATAGCAATCTCCAGAATCCAAATGTATACATATCAGAATCATCCATCCATCCATCATGTGCCATGCTGGTAAGCGTGTTCGGTCATGTTTTGCCATCTCACTCGATCACCAGAGTCGTGGATCAGCTCCGTGTTCCTGTCTCGACCATGCCATGTGGCCAAGACATCCAGGTATTTGCTACTAGGTCTTCCTCTTGGTCTGTTCCCTTCGATCTTGCCAGTTGTCACCAAGTTCTCAAATCCATTTCTTCTCATAACATGTCCAAAAATTTTTGACTGTCTGCGTCTAATGTCTCTAATCAGTTTACGATCTTCGTTTGTTTCTTGAAGGACTTGTTCATTGGTCTTTCTGGCTGTCCATGGTATTCTTTGCATTTTCCTCAGAAACCAAATTTCTACAGCCATCAAATGTTTTTCAGCTTGACTGCTCATTGTCCAAGCTTCACATACATATAAAAGTATAGGTTCTATGTAGCACCTCGACACTCTTTTTCTCGTTTCAATTGACATCATTTTATTGGTCAGTATGTTTTTCATCTTGCTAAAGGCTACCTTAGACATGTCGATCCTTGTTCTAATCTCTTTAAGGCATCTCCCATCAGATGTTATTACTGTTCCGAGATAATTCCCGATCAGAATCATACATGCTAAGAAAATTTATTTTAAATTTTAAGATGTTTGTCAATTTTTTTCCTTTTAAATTTAGCCTATAGAGCAGCCTAATCATCATACACTAAACAAGTTGCAACTATCAGGCAAATATTTTATTCTGTGCCCTAGCTAGACTTGTGTACGCCTATTGTTTATTATCATTAGATAAAATTAGAAGCCCGATCCACTATAACAGGATCAAGAAACATCCTCTGGTCCCTCGTGTGGTAAAAATCCACAAGCCTAATACTAGTTCGCCCTCTCTGGCCGAGGAGTTACACCACTTTCTCCGTAATTCCGTTTATCACGCAGAGTCTCGTAGCGGGAGAGAACTGGGAGCGGTTCGTCCCCCGCTGGTGACTTGCGGGATAACTGAGCCGGCCGCTCAGAAAGCAATGGCAAACTACTGAGCGTAAT
>JACEFZ010000419.1:85000-105000 GCA_014155875.1 Cepaea nemoralis
CTATTGTCACATATGCTTCATACATTCTGTCACTGTCTTTGACAGTACACATATTTCTTTGCCTTTTTAAAGTGTTCCATTCCAGCAAGATCATTGATTGTTCTGTGCCTCATTACGTTTACGAACATTGCTCTCGATATTATATGTTCTTTCTATACGTCCCTCTTTGCTAATAGATCTGTCATTTTTTATTGTCTTTCGAGCAATTATAATTGCTATTTCGTTCCCTGGCCTTTTTCATAAGCATATGTAGTGTTATACTTTTCCCATTACATAGTGTGTATGCAACACATTCGTGTTCTTTGTCTTATTTGACTGGACAAGTTTTCATCAAGAGACTTGACATTTTTAGTAACGGAGTAAATTATCCCTTTCCACACCATGGCGCTTAGTGAGTGCATGGAGCTAGACCCAGTTTAGGCAATCGACACTCGACGGATGATATGATCACCATCCCGACAGCTGACTCTACTTCTCAGAAAATATTTTGGTACACAGTTTTGATTGGGTCGACCTACGAAACTAGATCAATGATAGAATTACCTGCCTCGAGGGGGATTCATACGGCGGCCCCAAATTTATACGAAATTACTAATACATAACAAGGAATGTTTTTATACTTTTTAAAGTATACTTATATAAAGGTAGCCGGCGTGACATTGACATCACCCAGTGAGGGCCGATTGGTCTATAAAAAGGGGCTTGCATGTGGCTTGAATGAGGCTCGAATGGGGCTTGCGCAAAAGACCAAATGTGCCTCTTGGTGTGTAAAATAGTTCTTTGCATTACTTACACAATACACATCAAGGCCTAGACAAGGGGTCCTTTACCCACTTCGTAGGACATAATGTTAAGTCAGGAACAAGGATACAGAAATACCTACCTGTTGTACCGCCCTTGGAAGCTCTGACCCGCTGTGACCATATTAGGCTTCAGAAGTGTCCCCTCCAAGAAGACATGGTGGTCAGCCAGGGCTTTGTATTGGAACGCAAGCACTTCCTCTGTGACCTGGTTCATGATGACATTAATAAACACGTCAATCATCATTATGATATAGAACCCCGTTAACATGGCTCTTATCACAGCCCGCCTGCAAAATTATGCATTTTTTGCCAATTCCCCTGTCTCATGCATTTTCATGCCAGGGGTATCTTTAATATCCTCTGCCCTGCCACTTCTACCAAGAAGCATGCCTTAGATTTCTATTCTGACTAAAACACTCTGAGATTTCCTGTTGGTAACGCATGTTATTTTCAGAGACCAGATGTTGTCTATAAGCCAGTTTTCTTCGATGTTCAGACAAATACAAACACAATTTGTAATGTTCGTTTATATATGTTAAATCGTTTTGTTCTTATTGTTCCGTTGATGAAGAGGTCGGTCAAAGCGCTGGCCTGTATCTGTGTGTTTTTTGTTATTCATCCGTCGATCTTCTTTGTCATATTTCGTTTTTTTTTCCTTCAGAATATATAAAGTGGTTTGGACACCTCAAGACAATAAACCTGGATCACTTCCGATAAGAATATACATCAAAATAACACCTGGATAGACCAGAGGGAGACCACTATAACTACTGATTGACAACATCCAGAACACCCTAAACAAGTTCCATTAATGAAGTCAGTATGGCCGAATGGAAACGAACGCTCGCTCTTAAACATCCGGTGTGCTGATGCCGAGGTAGCGAGTGCAATCCCTACACCGGTCGGTTGGACTAAAATGTTGACTTCTCGTCCCTTGACTTGGGGACGACAGTTACAAGTACCTAAAGTCCGGGTGGCCTGGTGGTGAGAGACACTGGTAATAGGGAAAGCTAAGTCACGCGCTAAGATCATCCAGTATAGTAGAAGTAGTGGCACGTGTATGGGCCACGCTGGAGTTTAAAGCTAGCCAACGGAAAAACACAAAATGAAACAAAACAGAAAATAAAACAAAAACAATCGCTTACAACCCAAACAAGACAACACATCCGAACATGGAAGGCAAACTTAGTCTCTTTACATTTGCGTGGAATATGACAATACAGTATTAGAAAAAAAAGAGGCATCATTCACGTGGAGCTGAACAACAGACAACACATAAACAATCAATGAAAATATGAAACATGGCACCTCTTGAATTTTGAAACAGGTGAATCTAGAAGCAAGAAGACACACAGAGACGGATACAGACACATACAAGCCAGACTTGTCTAAGTAGCCAGAAAACCTGCTTCAGAATATGCTACACGAAACAAAGCATGCATATTTACATTCGAAATGCGATAAAGTATCTTCATAACAACATTAACATTTAAAATTGTCCTTACAAAGAAGGCAAAACATAAAGCTGATCCGACCGTATACATAACCAGTTGGCAAACATTGCAATCAGCACACAAAATGTCCCCTATCCAGTGAGGAGACCAAACGCCTAAGTGTTTACTCAGAGTGCATAGACTTCTGACAATAGTAACAGCAACGGCAAGGTCATTATGTTGTTGTGAGTAATTGAACAGACCACCTTGCGCTGGGTTTTAACGAATTGGTATTGGAACCAGTCATTCAGAAAGCAATGGCAAACTGCTGAACGTAAACTAGCCAAGACATCAACAACATCAGTAAAATGCTGGTGTTGACAGCGATGTCTTGTTAAAAAAACATAAATATGCAAAAAAAAGTAGTTAAAAGGTGATGGACGCTGTTTCACGCGTTGAGGTGTGTTGAGTGTGTAGTGCCAGCCACACATATTTATACACTAGTACGCACACGAGGGATGATGTTGTCAGTATCACGCGAAACGCCTTTACTTCCCAGAACATTTCGACTGTGTCAACCTGGGAACCAGGCCAGTCTTTAAAAGATCCCACGAGGCCGGCAGGCAAGCGTGGTAGCCGCTGCGATACTGGGGACCCAATGTTGTGTTACTATATATTTTTTTTGGTGCATATCCTTTACAGGACATCGCTGTCAACACCAGTATCTTTCAGCTGTATGTTGATTTCTTGACAAGATTACGCTCAGTAGTTTGCCATTGCTTTCTGAGCAGCCGGCTCATATACCCAGTAAGTTACCGATGCGATTCGAACCACTGCTGATTCTCACCGTCATCACGTTACCGACGAGAGTATACGAGATTACGAAGAAAAGTCATAACCTCTAAGCCACGAAGCCGGCGTTACTATATATAACAACACAATATAGGGTGTATTTTTAGTGACTGTGCAGTGTTTGAAAATACTGCCGGCCGAAGTTTTGTTTTCGATCTCTGTAAAGTTCATGCAACATAATAGGTAAACACAAAACTTGGACCGGCAATATTTTCAAACACTGCACAGTTATTGAAAACACACCCTGTACAAGACATGTAAAGGCTAGTTTCCAAACCCTTCTCGCAGTTTCCAGGTCATGGTCTCCGTCCGGCAACACTTCGGGCTCCACAATCGGCACCAGGCCAGAATGCTGACAGATGCTGGCATACCGGGCTAGCACGTTGGCGTTCTCCAGCATTGCCTGTTGAACACGCAGTGGTTTAGAACAGAAACATTATTTACCTAAAGCATATACAGATGCACAGAACATTAAGTAAATGATCACGCTTTAATGCGCATTCGGTATATGATGCTAGACATATTTTTACATCGGCACTCAATAGTTGATGTGGACAGTTCCACACCGTCCGCCTTTACATACCAAAACACTATTTAGGCCGGGTCGACATGGGAGCTCTGGTCAATTTAAAACTTCCGCATTGATGCTAAGTGGAACCCATAACTACCAGCCCGGCAAGGTGTGCGATATATAGAAGAGAATACAATTTAGCAATATATATAGAGCAGAATATAGTCAAATTACTGTCCCAATATCCCACTACAATTGAGCGATATATACAGGAGAGTATAGTCAAATTACTGTCCCCATATCCCACTACAATTGAGCGATATATACAGGAGAGTATAGTCAAATTACTGTCCCAATATCCCTCTACAATTGAGCGATATATACAGGAGAGTATAGTCAAATTACTGTCCCAATATCCCTCTACAATTGAGCGATATATACAGGAGAGTATAGTCAAATTACTGTCCCAATATCCCACTACAATTGAGCGATATATACAGGAGAGTATAGTCAAATTACTGTCCCAATATCCCTCTACAATTGAGCGATATATACAGGAGAGTATAGTCAAATTACTGTCCCAATATCCCTCTACAGTTGAGCGATATATACAGGAGAGTATAGTCAAATTACTGTCCCAATATCCCATTACAATTTAGCGATATATATAGGAGAGTATAGTCAAATTACTGTCCCAATATCCCACTACAATTGAGCGATATATACAGGAGAGTATAGTCAAATTACTGTCCCAATATCCCATTACAATTGAGCGATATATACAGGAGAGTATAGTCAAATTACTGTCCCAATATCCCATTACAATTGAGCGATATATACAGGAGAGTATAGTCAAATTACTGTCCCAATATCCCTCTACAGTTGAGCGATATATACAGGAGAGTATAGTCAAATTACTGTCCCAATATCCCTCTACAATTGAGCGATATATACAGGAGAGTATAGTCAAATTACTGTCCCAATATCCCTCTACAATTGAGCGATATATACAGGAGAGTATAGTCAAATTACTGTCCCAATATCCCACTACAATTGAGCGATATATACAGGAGAGTATAGTCAAATTACTGTCCCAATATCCCACTACAATTGAGCGATATATACAGGAGAGTATAGTCAAATTACTGTCCCAATATCCCATTACAATTGAGCGATATATACAGGAGAGTATAGTCAAATTACTGTCCCAATATCCCACTACAATTGAGCGATATATACAGGAGAGTATAGTCAAATTACTGTCCTGGTATACACTACTGTCCCTGGAACGGCCATACATTAAGAATTCGCGTAATTGTATAAGTAAAATTATCTTTAATCTAGAATCCATAGGACATTAGAAGTAGAGGATCGCATAAAACCTAACAAGTTATCCCAAAACTGACACATTCATGTCTCTGATCCGTCATGGGTTAATCCAGCTATCTTCTTAACTCTATATGTCCAAGACTATTTTTATTTTAACTCATACCAAGCAAATCACTTTACATTGTTTTGAAACTTCTTTCGTGAGAGAAACACTGGTATTAGTGTTATTCAGAGACATGTGGGTAATGTCACCAGAAAAACAAACATGAAATGGAGAAAGAAGTTGTGTGTTGGATAATAGAAGGCAACAAAGGCAAAGGAACACAGAGAAAGATGAATGGGGAAAGCTAAAATAGGAAGAGTCACGGCAGTCAACGCATGATATTAGAGACAGCACCTGTTGATGATGAAGAAGACGATGAGGATGAGGTGGTGGAGGAGGAGGCCACGAAGGTAAACGAGAAGACAAAAGAGAATAAAGAAGGGAAGTCGGAGAGGAGGAAGGGTGATGACGAAAGGGTGAAGGAGGAGGAGAATACGGGAGAAGAAAAAGGAGGAGGAGAAGAAAAAAAAAGGGGGGGGGGAAAAAGAAACAAGTATACCATACTGATAAACTACTGCAGGTTAAGTAGTTTCTTGATCCATAATTAAAACTATTTTCGCTGTTACATGTATGGGCAGTTACTTGGCAAAGAACGCATTCAATAAAAGTAAATCCACACTGACAAGTGCTTTCACACATATAATCACTTACTAAATAGGAAGGAGTGAATTTCGAGATCTTTAAAACACATCTCCACTTGGCGAAATGAATGCCCATGGACTTGTATTCATCACACCGTTCCTTTAATCCATCCAATCCGGTCGTTGTACTTTCGTTGTGTGTGCCAGCAAGGGGAACAACGCCTTTGTCAACCTGCATTAAAATGCAATTCTTATTGTTTTGACAAATTGCTTGTCATTTTGTGTGCATATATAAAATGGTTATCTGTCTGTCTGTCTCTTTATCTACCTATCTCCATCCGTCCGTCCGTCCGTCCGTCCGTCTATCTATCTATCTATCTATCTATCTATCTATCTATCTATCTATCTATCTATCTATCTATCTATCTATCTATCTATCTATCTATCTATCTACCTACCTACCTGCCTGTCTATCTGTCTGTCTGTCTCTGTCTGTCTGTCTGTCTGTCTGTCTGTCTGTCTGTCTGTCTGTCTGTCTGTCTGTCTGTCTGTATGTATCTGTGTTTGGGAGCATCACTATATTTTACGTCACACACTGTATATGTACAAATGTTTCTTCATTTTGTACATTTTTGTTAGACTGCTCAAAACAATCGTCAGTGTATGTGTGTGAGTAAAGTGTGGGTGTTTGTTCATATTAGTTTCAATGATTACGTGAGGCATCATGAATGTCTAGATGTGAGAATGTGTGAGCGCGTGTGTGTGGAGGATGAGTGTGAGTGTGGAGATGTGTGTCAGGAGGGATGTGTTGGTGGAGGTGTGCGTTTGGATGGGTGATGTGTGTGGGTGTTGGTGGGTAGTGAGATTTGTGGGTGTTGGTGGGTGGGGGATGTGTGGGTGGATGTGTGGGGGTGTATTAGGTGGTGTGGGGATGGATGTAGGGCATATATGTATGGGTGGGGGATGGGTGAAGGGGATGTTGTATGGGTGGGGATATATATGGATGGGGGAATGTGTGGATGGTTGGGGGAGTATTATGGGTGGCGGGGGTGTGTGAGGGGAGGTGTGTGTGGATGAATGGGGGATGTGTGGGTGGGTGGTGAGATGTGTGTGGTGTGTGGGTTGGGGATATGTGTGTGGTGTGTGGGTGAGGATATGTGTGTGGGTGTGGGTGGGGCAATAGTGTGTAGTGTGTGGGTGGGGAATGTGTGTGATGGGTGCTGGGGATGTGTGTATGGGTGGGGGAGTGTGTGGGTGTTTGGGTAAAGTATGTGTGGGTGGTGTGTGTGTGTGTGGGTGGGGATTTATGAGTGGGTGAGTGATAGTGTAAGTGAGTGAAGGATGTCTGTATGGGTTGGAGCGGGATGTGTGACTGGGTGGGGGTGACTTTAGGTGAGGGTAAATGTGGTCAAGAGATATGTGGTTATGGGATTGGTGGTTGGTGGGTGGGTGGTTTGGGGATGTGGGTGGGTGGTGGAAGATGTGTGGGTGAGTGAGTGTATGTGGGTTGGTGGATGGGTGGGGGTGTGTGTGTGGGTGGGAAGATGTGTGTGGTGTTTTGGTTGGGTGAATGTGTGTGGTGTGTGGGTGGGGGATATTGTGGGGGTGAGGGATGTGTGTGGTGTGTGGATGTGAGATATGTGTGTGGTGGGGATGTGGGTTAGGATATGTGTGGTGGGAGATGTATGTGTGGGTGGTGGTGGGTGTGTGTGAGTGGATTGGGGAGTATAGGTGGGTAGGGAGATGTGTGTGTGTGGGTAGGGAAATGTGTGTTGGTGGGGATGTGTGTGTATGGGTGGGGGATGTGTGAGTGGATGATGGATGTGTGGGTGGGTGCTATATATGTGGGGTTGTGGGGGGGGGGGGGGGTGGGTAATGTGTGGTCGAGAGATGTGTGGTTGGGGAATGGGTGGTTGGGGGTATGGGTGTGTGGGTAGAGTACGTGTGGGTGTAGTGTGTGTGGGTGGGGGATGGGTGTGTGGGTTTGGATGTATATGTGGGTTGGTGCGGGATGTATTGGTTGGTGGGGATGATAGTGTGGGTGATTGGGTGTGTGTGGGTTGAGGGAATGGGTGGGGGAAGTGTCGCTGTGGGGGGATTTATGTGGGAGGGAGATGGGTGGGTTGGTGGGGTATGTATGTGTCCCTTGGTGTGTGTGTGGGTGGGGGTTTGGGTGTGTGGGTGGGTGGATGAGATGATGTGTGGGTGGGTGGGTGATGTGCCTCATAACATGGTAATTTGCATTGTTTATGTTTACAACATTCATTTGACAATGTTTTTTTCTTCCCTATGTGAATGTATCATGCACTATTGATGAACGAAAGGTTAGTGATTGGAAGGGCCGAATGTAAGACGGGCCTGCGTGCCCAATTTGTGAATCTTTTAAAATAATGTTGAATTGAATTGAATTGAATTGAATTGAATCTGTCTGTCTGTCTGTCTGTCTGCCTGCCTGCATGCCTGTCTGTTTGTCTGTCGATCAGTCCGTCCGTCCTTCTGTCTGTCTGTCCGTCTGTCTGTCTGTCTGTCTGGCTGGCTGGCTGGCTAGCTGTCTGTCTCTCTTTAGAACGCATCTCCATGTATCTGTCTGTCTAACTACCTTTCTGTCAGTCTGCCTGTCCGTTTATTTACCGTTCTGTATCTATCTGCAGATCTTTTTATCTGTATCTCTGTGTGTATATCCTTATTTTCATCTAGCTGTAGTTGATATTGTTTACTTGTTAATTGACCGTCTGCCTCGCGCTTTAAAGGTTGTAGATTCGGTTCTGGGCTACGTCCTTCGGTTCACGAGTGCATTTTTTCTCGGAGACTCCTGGGGTTCGTCGCCGGAGCTACGGAGTTCATACTTTGCGTGATGCTTTCTGCAGGTCGGGATAAACCCCGTGGCAGTGAAGTCGATCCTTTCGACTTTTAAGACTTTAAGACTAGTTAATTGTTCCACAGATGAATCGCTTGTTATCCAGATAATTAGATAATTCTAACTGGGTTGATCATACCATATGATAGCACATGCAAACACAGAACGTTCCTACCTTGATTCCTGGTATAATTCCTTTCCTCTCCAGGCATCTGATAAAGGGTGTCCCAAATGAGTCAAACTGCCTGGCGGTCTCGTCAAACAGGATGATGCCAGAGATGTGCTCGGCCATAGAGTCATCACATGAGAACAACAGCTCTCGATATCGCCTCCTGTTGTCCTCTGTGATACAAAACTTACTCTAGAATACAGAACACTAGAAAGCGATAGAGCAGTTCAACAGCTTCATATTTAAATGTACCAACTCCGTTTATACCACAATGAGCTATTCTCTCTACCATTATGGCCCATGCCGATAAGTGTGGGCGGTCATGTTTCGCTATCTCACATAATCACCAGAGTCGTGAATCAGCTCCGTGTTCTTGTCTCGACCATACCAGGTGGCCAAGTCATCCAGGCAATTTACTTCTTTACCTTCCCTTTGTTCCTTCCCCCTCAACCGTCCTTGCTGTCACCAAGTCCTCTAGCTTATTTCTGCTCACAATGTGTCCAAAATGTTGTGACTGCCTACGACTTATTTCTCAATACAGTTTACGGTTTTCATCTGCTTCTTGTAGGATTTTGCTCATTGCTTTTCATGTATGTCGATGGTATTCTTTGCATTTTTCTCAGAAACCACATTTCCACTGTCATTAGATGTTTTTCGGTTTGCCTGCTCATTGTCCATGTTTCACATCCGTACAAAAGTGCAGGTTCTATACTGCTCATCATCTATGCAAAAGTGCCTACTATTCAACACACATGTGAAACTCCGACAGTGTACAGCTGACAGGCAAGTATACAATCACAATGGAAACACTGACAGTCTGTGCTGGCTGAGGAAACCGTTTAAGCATCATCATCATGTGCCCTGACAACTGGCGTAGGCATTCTCCTCAGATCTGGGACCTCAGTGTTTAGGTCAGCATGGCCGAATGGATAAGAACGCATGTTTTTAAACCTCCGATGTACTGATGCCGAGGTAAGGGGTTCAACCCCTACTAACATGTTGACCTATCGTTCTTGACTTGGGGACATAAATTACAAGTACTTCTGAAGTTGGAGTGGGTTCACCTGATGACGAGGGACACTGTTAATAGGGAAAGCTAATCCACGATCAAAATTCAGTCTAGCACTACTAGAAGAAGTGTGTATGGACTACGCTTGAGATCAAATCGAAGGAGCGCCCCCCAACCCCCCCCCCCCCCAAAAAAAAACAAAAAAAAATGCGCCATGACGTTAATATCGCTCCTCAGATCTCTTTCTTTGGTGTTCTGGGTCATCTCTGCCGGTGATATGCCTCCACGTCACCGTCTCAGCCCATCCAGCATCATTTATCTCGTTCTGACTCTGCCTCTGCTTCTTTCACTATTGATCTTTCCAATTGTGACGATGTTCTCCGATACTTTTCTTCTGATCACATGACCATAGTTTGCTGTTTGTGTTGTACAAGTAGTTGTATATAATGTTTTAGTTCCATCAGCTTGTTCAAAGCAATCGATGCTATCTACTCCTTCAATCCAAGGCATTCGCAACATTCGTCTCAGAGGGACGCAGAGGTGTTTCCAAAGCAGCAGGGTCAGGTTTGGGCAACAGGTGTCTTCGGGGTCCTGGCTAACGTATTAGGATCGCTGATTCTTCCGAAGTCGGATAGTGTCTGCCTGTACGGCGAGGAACCACCAGTCTGCACAACAATAAGCCAGACATGGGACAACGGATCCTCACGCAAACCTCAGGTCCTGTATGACATCACACTGATGTTGGACAACAGGATGTCTTCATCCGACATATAGGACTTCACGCTGGAATTCACAGCCAGCCAACACAAGCAAGCAAGCAAGCATTCGTCTCAGATACATCTTCGTTTTATCTAAGCTTTTCATATTTTTTTTTCATTGAAGAGGAACAGGTTCTGTATAATATGTCTTTACTTTCTTTCTGACACTCAATGATAGTAACTTATTGCATAAGATACATTTCATTTTATGGAATGCAGCTTTTGCTTGATCTATTCAACTACTCCTAATCTCTCTAGTGCATATTCGATGTGGTGTTATAATTGCCCCTAGGTGTTTGCATTGATCAACGTGGTTAACATTTTTCCGTTTAGTGTTTCCTCACATTTTGCGTCATATCTTTCTTTGATAGAACCATGCTTCTGTTTTCTTGATGTTTAAGGGAACCCCCTTTTTACACTGTTTATTACTGCAATGTCCGAAAGTTATTATTTAGCACTCATTCATTCATTCAATAGCATGATCTTTGCAGAACCTCGCTCCCATAACAACCTTCCGGAACAACTCTCCATCATATGCAAGATGTCCTTCGTGGGATACACCCTTCTGGAGATCATCCACCACATCCTGCACCCATCTTCTCTTTGGCCTTCCTCTTCCTCTCTTCTCGTGCACATACCCCTCTATTGTTGTCCTCTCCAAACTTTCGTGACGTTTCAAGTGACCAAAATATTTCAATTTTCTTCGTTTTATTGTCTTCAAAAGCCAACCTTCTTCAATATTCAGCTCTTGAAGTATGGATGCATTTGTTCTGTTCTTTATCCAAGATATTCTTAGAACTCGTCTATAACATTTATATTCAAAGGAATTTATGCGCTGTTTAGCTTGCTTAGTAAGTGTCCAGATCTCACAGGCTTATGTTTCAATTGGAAAGATGCATGCTCTTAAAAGTCTAATATTTGTAGTCATATCTGTCCCACTCCACAATGTATTCAGTTGTTTTAGTCTTTGAAGAGCAATAGATATTCGTCTTTTAATGTCTTTCATTGGTCTCCTTGTTGGTAATCAATGCCCCAGATATTCGAAATTTTCCACCACTCCCAGTTTTTCCTCATTTACATATATTTCTTTCTCTATAGTAGTTTTATCTGTATGCATTCTCTTTGTTTTTGCTATGTTAAGATATAAGTTGTGATTCTCACTTTTCATTTGGGTTGAGGTTATTAGATTTGGTATACCATTCTGTGTTGTGGTTAGCAATCTCGAATCTCTGGTATTTAGATGTCTAGAATACATTGAAGAAAAATAAAGTGACCAGTGTGAACGTTCTCTCCCGGGTTGCCACGACAAGCATAATGTTCTGTGCAAAATGCAGCTGATTTTGTCCGGCCGTGTTGCGTTGCCCACATGTCAAATGAGTTGCTATCAAAATATGTTGTATTGTGAGCTTATTTAAGAGACCCAAGCTTGCAGATGGCAGAGCAAGCAATATATACATCATGAATGACCAACATTACATGAAATGTGAAGAATTCAAACCCATGACCGCCAGGCAGGCTGGCAAGTGTCTAGTCAGTACCCTGCTGCACCTTCCCAGCAGGCTTAAATCTATTTACTTCCATGCTTTTGTAAATTTCCATGCTGTATTTTTTTTTTTTAAATACGGGAAATGCATTTTTACTTTCGGAATTCCCAGATAATTTGATACTAAAAACTCATTTCTCCGCTGTTTCGGCTGTTTAATTAACATTATTAAATGCTGTAAGAAATTAAACACTGGTGAAAAATATGCATTACGTGCATTTTTACTAGTATTAATATGTGTAGTGCAGAGTGTATGTGTGTGTGTGTGTGTGTATGTATATATATATATATATATATATATATATATATATATATATATATATATATATATATATATATGTGTGTGTGTGTGTGTATAAAGTCAGAGGTGTGTATCGCCGCGCGGTTTGATGCGCTCACGCCTAAACTTCTGGTGCGCTGACTGTGGGGTGGTGGGTTCATTCCCTACAATGGCCAGAAGGACTTCAAAGATGACTTCTCGTTAAGAACTCAATGGCAAATTACTGAAGGTAACATTGCCTAGTTATTCAACGTGGGTTGGGACTGTAATTCTGTATTTATTGCAATCCCAAAGAAATCAGGAGCCTTGGAATGTAATCAACATCGAACAATTAGTATAATGAACGTTCTATAGAAGTAAACAAAGATCTACACCTCTGCTTTATTGACTACACAAAGGCATTCGATAAAGTGAGACATGTCGACATGATAAGGACGCTTGAAGATCTACAAATTGATGTAAAATACCTTAGACTTGTAAAAAACATATATTGGAAACAACAAGCTGCCATAAGGATTGATAAAGATGTGGGACAATATCAGCCTATTAAAAGAGGTGTGAGACAGGGATGTGTAATGTCTCCAGATCTTGTTTCCCTGTACAGTGAAAATATTTTCAGAAATATAGAAGATATGGAAGGAATCAACATTGGGGGACGATACATCAATAACATTAGATATGCAGATGATACAGTCTTGATTGCAGACAATGAACAGGATCTGCAAAATTTAGTAGATGCGGTTGTTGCACACAGTGAACAACTAGGGTTAGAATTGAATTGTAAGAAGACACAGATTATGGTCGTCACTAGGAAGGAAGAAATACCACAATGTAATATACAAGTAAATGGGCATATTCTTAAACAAGTTAATCGGTACAGCTATCTCGGAACAGTCATAACATCTGATGGGAGATGCCTTGAAGAGATTAGAACAAGAATTGCCATGGCGAAGGTAGCCTTTTGCAAGATGAAAAACATACTGACCAATAAAAAGATATCAATTGAAACGAGAAAAAGAGTGTTGCAGTGCTACATAGAACCTGTACTTTTATATGGATGTGAAGCGTGGACAATGAGCAGACAAGCTGAAAAATATCTGATGGCTGTGGAAATATGGTTTCTGAGGAAAATGCAAAGAATACCATGGACAGACAGAAAAACCAATGAACAAGTCCTACAAGAAACAAATGAAGATCGTAAACTGATTAGAGACATTAGACGTAGACAGTCAAATTTTTGGGGCATGTTATGAGAAGAAATGGTTGGAGAACTTGGTGACAACTGGCAAGATTTGAAGGGAGGAGACCAAAGGGGAGACCAAGAAGTAAATACCCGGATGACTTGGCTACATGGCATGGTCGAGACAGAAACACTGAGCTGATCCACGTCTCTGGTGATCGAGTGAGATGGCAAAACATGACCGCCCACGCTTATCGGCATGGCACATGATGGATGGATGGGATTGATTGCAATGCCCTACCTAGGAATTGCACAATATATATATATATAGTTATAGTGACGCGACAGTAGATTGATTACATTTGTAGAAATGATGACTGCGATAGAATACCACGTGTAACAACAGACACATTATTTAATACGGAGGAGGAACATTAGATGTGGAAGAATGCTAAAACTACACATGAAATGTTCACGTTCAAGAAGATTCAAAGGGAGTTCCCTGGTAACATCGTTTCTGGCACGCTTGCGTGGTCATTGGTTCCCCAGTTTCTTTTCTTTCGTTCAACTGAAATTCGTCTATAACTGCAATGTTGTCTCTAGTGTAAAATTTGATATCTGTGCTTTATGAAAAACAAGGCCATAATTTACAAGATTCTATAAGACATTAATTAGGATTAAGAAATAATTTTAATAACCAAATCAGGGTCGGGAAAATTTAACAGTAAAATAACAAAATAAATAAATAAATTCCAGAACACATTCGTCTCGATTACATGCTTCAAAGCTCCTATTTTTTAAAAAAAAACGTACAAATTGACGCACAAGGCACATCAGAAGAAACTACCCAGAACCTTGCATCTCTATCAAAGCAATAACACTGACAAAAAGAAATATCGCCAGCTGATCACATTACATGAGTGTCGAGCCAATACCCACAACGCTTAACGACGCCGAATGTGTTCAGCTCCGCACTTTAAATTGGACATCATTTAGCCTCATCATAATGTTCAACATTACACACAAAAATAGACGGTAAAAAGAGAAACAGCGTTGAAAAGAAATCAATTTTCATTTCGTAATGGTGTGGCCACAAGTGGTGCTATAGGTAGATTATGATTTGTAGCCTACAGAATGCTTCAACAAAGAAGAAATCTAATTCATCAGCTGCAATGTTTATGGAAAAGCTTTTGATCGGGTACCCTGGAGTACATTTTTCAATATAACGAGGTAGAGAGGGATTCAACGCCCGAAATTAGATAATTCAAACAAGGATCATCAGCAAAAAGTATGAAAATTATCTCGAGGCATCCCAGATATGGCTCTGTGGCAACATAAAAAGAATTACATCAATTTATAGGCAAGTGATAATATTCTGGATAGTATAAATGAACAATAAACATTGCATCAAGCAATGGAGAAGGGGAAGGTCGCAATGGAGAAGGGGAATGTCGCAATGGCGTACAGGATGAATGTTTTTTATGGAGCGCCAAAAGAGGTTGCACTCTTGACAAGCGACGAAGAGACCCACCAACGAACGCATTCATTAACTGTGTGTTCAGAGACCAGTTAGTGACGGTATAAGTAAAACTACATGCAGCAGTAGAAGCCAACCACTATAGTTACAGTGAAGATATTGCTTAATCTTCTGACGGAAAAGATTTACTATTGTTTCGACGCCCACCCTGACTATTGTTAACGCAAAATCATTGACTGCTCCTGTGCATAATTACCCGCGTGCGAACAGGCACGCATACGCACATCCACACACACCCATGTGCTTATATATATATATATATATATATATATATATATATATATATATATATATATATATATATATATATATATATATCATCATCAAGTGCCGTGCCGGCTGGCGTAGGCGTTCATGGCTCTCCATAGATCTCGGTCTTTGGTTTTCTGGATCAACTCTGGTGCTGATATTCCTCCATGCCACCGTCTCAATCCATCCAGCATCACTTCTCTTGGTCTACCTCTGCCTCTCTTCCCCTCGATCTTTCCAGTTGTTACGATGTTCTCCAATGCCTCTCTTCTCATCACGTGACCGAAGAAAGATGTTTGTCTCTGTCTTATTGTTGTATATAATGTTCTAGTTTCATTAGCCTGTTTCAGGCAGTCGTCGTTAGTTACTCTGGCAGTCCAAGGAATTCGCAACATTCGTCTCAGGAACCACATCTCTGTTGCTTCTAATTTCTTCTTAATTTGTTCATTTACGTTCCAAGATTCACTGCCATACAGCAAAACTGGTTCTACATAGCATTTCAGCACTCTCTTTCTTACATTCAGTGATAGTGACTTATTGCATAAGATACTCTTCATTTTCTGAAAAGCGGCTTTTGCCTGCCCTATTCTACTCCTAATCTCTGTTGTACATCTTCCATCTGATGTTATAAATGCCCCTAGATATCTAAAATTATCAACTTGGTTAAGGATTTTCCCTTCTATTTCTATGTCACATTTTGGTGTCACCATTTTCTTTGATATTACCATTGTTACTGTTTTCTTGATATTCAAGGAGAGTCCTTTCCTTGCACTCTCTGTTACTACAACGTCTAATAATTGTTGTAGGTCTGTTGAATTATCCGCCACCAATACTGTGTCATCTGCATAGCGTATATTATTTATATTATAACCTCCAACTAGTATTCCTGGCATCTCTTTGATCTCTCTCATTATTACTTCGCTATACAGGGAGAAAAGATCTGGTGACAAGACACACCCTTGTCGTACTCCTAGCTTTATCTGTTCGTAACTACCCTCTTTATTTCCCATTTTAATTGCTGCTACTTGGGTCCAGTAAACATTCTTTATTATTCTTAAATCTTTTCCATCAATGTTGATATCTTCCAACATTTTAATCAGTTCATCATGTTTTACTTTATCAAATGCGGTATAGGGATGCGGTATATATATGCGGTATATATATATATAAGTAGTAGTAGTAGTAGTAGTAGCGTAATCTTGCCGAGAAGTCAACATAAATATATTAGTAATAGTATTAGTAGTAGTAGTAGTAGTAGTAGTAGTAGTAGTAGTAGTAGTAGTAGTAGTAGTAGTAGTAGTAGTAGTAGTAGTAGTAGTAGTAGTAGTAGTAGTAGTAGTAGTAAGCCTCTTTCAGTCCTGAAGGACTATAGCATAGGGTTGTGCCGCTGGGGAGGTACCTGGCAGCACCGCTGACGACTGTAAAGTCCAATGCGAGAGTGACAATCTCTGTCACA
Organism: Cepaea nemoralis; assembly: GCA_014155875.1. Lineage (NCBI taxonomy): Eukaryota > Metazoa > Mollusca > Gastropoda > Stylommatophora > Helicidae > Cepaea > Cepaea nemoralis. Next base: position 101,651 of record JACEFZ010000419.1, read on the forward strand.
GTTTCCACATCTGTAAGACGAGGCAGGTCCCGCAGTAAGTGACTGCGTTTTAAGCCTGTGCCGCGTATCCTCAGTTTGTTGGATCAGATTGCGCTCAAAGAGCACCAGTCCGCTTCGTACATCTCTTCTCCAGGAACATCTACCTGTTGCAACTCTTTCCCACGTGTCTGGATCTATGCCAAGGGTTTTCAAATCTTGTTTACACACATCCCTATACCGCATTTGAGGTCTTCCGGTTGGCCTCTTTCCTGTGGCTAGTTCTCCGTATAGGAGATCTTTGGGAATACGTTCATCCTCCATTCGAGATACATGGCCCAGCCACCGAAAGCATCTCTGCTTGAGGAGGGAGTGCACTGTGGTAATATCTGCTCTTTCAAGCACATGTTTGTTTGTTATGTGGTCTTTCGATGATATGCCCAGGATACGTGTCAGACATCTCATTTGGAAGGAATTCAACTTTCTTTCCTGTCTTGAGTACAGGGTCCAGGATTCAGACCCATAGAGTAGTGTGCTAACAACACAAGCTTTATATACTTGAACTTTTGTACGCTCTGTTAGTCTATTATTATCCCAAACTCTTTTAGCTAGCCTGGAAAATGTTGTGGCTGCCTTTCCAATGAGCCTGTCGATTTATGTCTCTAATGAAAGATTATCTGATATTGTCGACCCCAAATACACAAACTCGTGAACGACCTTCAATTCGTAATTAGACATTTTGATTGACGGAGGCCACAGCATCTTGTTCCATCACCTGTGTTTTATTTAGGCTAATGGTGGGCCCAAAATCTTTACAGGCGGCTGCAAAACGATCTATGAGCCGTTGGAGATCTTCTGCTGTATGAGTAGTCAGTGCTGCATCGTCTGCAACAAGTAGTTTTCTTATGCATCTTGATCTTATTTTGGTCTTTGCCTTGAGTCTTAATGGGTTAAAAAGTTTGCCACTAGATCATTATGTTTGCACGATAATGGCAGCCCCTTAACTGATACTGTCTTTGGGATGTTAGGTCTCTACATATTCTAGGTCGCGACATGGGAGGTGGGTTGGTTAGTTTTCTGCTTTACCGAGTTTCCTTCACAGACAATTCCCATCCCTTTCTGAAAATGCTCTTGTATCCAGTTTGACGTGGCTGGTTAAGCCACAAAGCCATTTTGATGGCAAAAAATACTCCATGTGCTTAGGATATGAACCCAGAGAGCTTCATGGCCGAGCGCACTAACCACTATACAACCACGCCTCGCACGCGCGTACACACACACACACACACACACACACACACACACATATATATATATATATATATATATATATATATATATATATATATATATATATATATATATATATATATATATGTGTGTGTGTGTGTAAGCGCGTCTGACCAGGCAGACATTCTGAATGCTTTACGAGAAGTAAGTCGTTTACGAGAACCAAGCGATGACTGAGAATCTACAAACATGGTCAGGCTGCGAGAACAGCAAGTTAAAACAGGTGTGGCCAAAGAAGAACACTACGCAGGAAGCCAAAAAAGAATAATAAACCAACACAGAACTGGTGTCGTGAGCCGCTACACGCTGCGGGATTTGCTGAGGAGGGGATCCGAGCACTTATGATCTGATTCGTTCGATGTGCAATGAGGATGATCTGTCGACTAACTAACTAACTAACTAACTAACTAACTAACTAACTAACTACGCCAATCATGGACAGTTAGCATTTATGTGAGGAATTGTTTTAAAACTAGGGGACGTATGATTTAAACAGGAACGTATTGAAAGAGCACTGAGGATATCTTGAAAGACGTTAACTCACGAAGATCACACATTCTTTCGGCATGTCATAAGAAAGGGAAAGCTGAGAAATGTCGCCACAATGGGACAGTTTACTGGAAGGTGAGGCAGGGGTTGCAAGGGTAGACTAATAGAGAAGTTGCAAGGCAGTTTGACATCAAGGTATGGAGGAGCATCAGTCTGAGAAATGACTGACAGCACAAGAAACATAGAGCTGTAAACAGACATGATCACCAAAGCCACACGGCATGGGCTATGCTATAAATAGTAAAAGAAGAAGGAGAAGAAGAACAGTATTTGTAAAGAAAATGAAGACTAACCGGAGTTCTCTACGTTTATTTCCTGAAGTCTCTTGCCACATGTGGAGACGGACTCGTCTGCAGCTAAGATACCTTTTCCTGGAGCCACCAACCTTCTGGCAATATCAGCTAGTTCCGCTTCTTGTTGTTGACTTAAATAGCTGACAAATCTGGATGCCATTTTGGTGACGGGTAGGTAATTGGAATGTTCTTGTCAAAGACAACACATACAAGAGCATACAATAGGTTTCATCAGGTTCACATAGTTTGATTTGGTTCTCATGTCGGGGAAGTCCCGATGCAGTGCACACGTTTTTTCTTACTTGATCCTTGCTGTGTAGCCTTACTGACCTTGCCCATAATTTCTGATAGCGATATTCCTCCTTGTCATGATGTCAAAATCTCGAGCATCTTATCACTTGCTCTGCCTCTGCGTCTCCTCCAATTAAACTTCCAGTTTTGGCGACATCATCATCATCATGTGCCATGCCGATATGTATGGGCGGTCATGTTTCGCCATCTTACACGATCACCAGAGTCGTGGATCAGTTCTGTGTTTCTTGTCTCAGCCATGTCATGTGGTCAAGCCATCCAGATATATACTTCTCTGCCCTCCCCTTGTTCTTTTCTTCTCAGTCTTGCCAATTGTCACCAAGTTCTCTAATGTATTTTTTCTCATAAGGTGCCCATAAAATGTTGACCGTCTGCATCTAATTTCTCCAATTAGTTTACGGTTTTAATTTGCTTCTTGTAGGATTTGGTCATTGGTTCAGTCTGCCCTCCCCTTGTTCTTTTCTTCTCAGTCTTGCCAATTGTCACCAAGTTCTCTAATGTATTTTTTCTCATAAGGTGCCCATAAAATGTTGACCGTCTGCATCTAATTTCTCCAATTAGTTTACGGTTTTAATTTGCTTCTTGTAGGATTTGGTCATTGGTTCAGTCTGTCCATTGTATTCTTTGTTTATATATTTCCTCAGAAACCACATTTCCACTGCCAAACGATGCTTTTCAGCTTGTCTGCTCATTGTCCACGTTTCACATTCATACAAAAGAATAGGTATCTGTTCACCACGTTGCAGTTGACATCATTTTATTGTTTAGGTTGTTTTCCATTTTGTAAAATGCAACCTTTGCCATAGAAATTCTTATTCTTATTTCTCCAAGGCACCTCCAATCAGATACTATGACTGTTCCGAGATAGCTGTACCGATTCACATACTTAAGAATATTCCCGTTTACCCGTATATTATATTGTGTATTTCT
>JACEFZ010000419.1:107500-135000 GCA_014155875.1 Cepaea nemoralis
GGAATTACAGTAAAAGCACAGACCTGATACAATATTATCGTGATCTTGTGAGATGACCTAACAGTTATCGCCAAGGTATATCGGCATGGCACATTTTACTATACTAAAAATATTAAGAGGCATTACCAAGATATGGAATTTATAGCGAACAAGACCCCTCTTTATCTTCACGAGCATCATCCTAAGCAGACACTGGTCCAGCTAATGGAGAGAGGATCTACCATACTCTCAACTGTTCTGTTGTCTGCCGAGAACTTTACATTTTGCATGCTATATGAATGCTAGAGAGTCATAACAATCCCTCTCGAAGATTGCAGCCAACTAGTACCCAAGATTTGCACTTAACGCTAGGTGAGCTCACCATCATGCTCAGAACAAGTGAGTTGCTTGCTTGCCGAAATGGAACTAAGTAATCACCATCGCCCAGTTCATCGGAGAGTAAAAGAGTTACAGCAAATCCCAACAACAGCAGTAGTAACAATAGATAAGGTTTTATAACTCTCGCATGACTTATTGCTTATGAGATTTTGTCACAGTTCCCTCCCATTTCACGAGAAGCATTTATTCTCTATAACTGTTTGTAAAAGACGTGGACGAAAGGATAAGAGCTCTCGCTCTTAGACTTCTGGTAGGCTGATGGCGAGTTAGGTGATTCAACCCCTACACCGGTAATAAGTTAGACGTAAACTTTAACTTTTCGTTCAGAAAGAACTGGCAAACTACTTAACATACAACTGCCTAGAAATTCAAGCTGGGGTTGATCACAACGTCATGCAAAGTACGTGCAACATTTTTTAAATATTTTTAAAAAACTTTGTTGACTAGGGATCGAGCAATACAGAACCCCGTGAGAAAACTACTGGTTCTGTATTAACTTGGACCTTTGTTGATTGCCCAGCAATCAAATGTGGTTTCAAACACAGAAGCCACAAACAATTTATTGTCCGATTTCTTGCCTGGAAAATTTCGCTGCATCTCGTCAGGTGCATACTGAAAAGTTATATATCAAATGAATGGAATAAACGAATATTGGCTGGAATACTAAATACATTATCACTGATATTGTTTAAATGAGGAGTATGATATCCCCAAGATAATAACATACTCCACATTCGAACAATGTCAGTGAATATGTAGTTAGTATTTCAGCCAAAATAGAATGTCGTTTCTCGGTTGTGGGGAGAAGCGGATTTATTAATAAGCAAAATGGAACGTATCAAGCAATCAAAACCAAAATGAGAATGGAGACTGAGGCCACCATTGCGGCACTTAAATACTTTTCAGTGCTTCATTTACAAAGGCGATTATTGTTACTGACTTTCAGTTCATGCTTCGAAAAGTTCAGAATTAACGGCTGTGGTAAGAGTGGCTACAAATGGTGGAGGACTTAGGCCTTCGAGAATTTGTGTAAATCTATTGTTCAGGTACACAATTTCTTCTAGATTTTGACATGCTGATTTTAAATATCATAATGAAATTCCACCGGTAAAAGGGAAAGCAAACTCACACTCAAAATTATGTCCCTTACTACTTTAAACATTGTGTAAGGGCTACTCTTGAGTTTAAGCGAGCGAACAAACAAGAAAGAAAAAGAAAAGAACAATGAAATTCACCAATTGGCTCTGGTTTTATTTTATTGCTGAATTTGCATTACAGAATTACAAATATTATATAATTGTTTAATTCTGTGGGGTGAACAGTTAGTCTTTCTACTTTAGCATTACAACAATTATGCTTACATATTCAAAATTAATTGTTATTTCAATATAAAATGATATAAAAAATAAAAACATTATTTAAAGTTCACATATAATGTTTTGAAAAGGAACATTTGAACTCGTTATTATTCAGTCGCTGTCCGAGCTCTCTTTGCTTGCTTCTTGTAGTCAATTGACGGGGTGTCTCTTGTCACAGTCCAACAGTAATCAGCAAGCTCCAGTTGCGCGAAACCTTGTCTTCAAAGCAGCAAGGTCCTGGCGAATAGTTCGCCATGCTCATCATTGACAGCTGCATAATCTGACGTAAAGAAATCCAGATGAGAATTCAGAAAATGAATTTTCAAAGACATGTCGCTTACACTCAGGAAATAAATGACCGTAGACCCCGAGGTAGACCAAGAAGACGGTGGAGAGATCATATATATATACAGACCTACAAGCACTTGGAATCATCGACTGGCAAGAGAAGGTCAACCAGAGAGACGAAGGGAGACGGATTGTATCTGCAGCAAAGAACCTCAATGGCTCGGAACGCTGAAGAAGAAGAAGAAGATGTTGCAGCCAAGACGCTTATACTTCGGAAGGAGATTTTCTACAATTTCATTGTAATTATCATATCTGCTGTTTCCAAGAAAATTGTCCACCACTGACTTAAATGATAGCCATGTTGCTTTTTCCTTCCCATGCAACACGCAAAGAAACTCGTCATCATGAAGAAGTTTTCGAATTTGAGGACTAACAAATGCCCCCTCTCTTAATTTAGCTTCACTCAGTCTTGGACATTTTTTGACGAGGTATTTGAAAGCCTCATCTGTTTTCTCCACTGCCTTGACACAGTTTTTCATGAGATCCAGCTTAATGTGCAAGGCTGGCAACAAAATCTTGCTGGTGTGGACAAATGCTGGATTCTCAGCGTTCTTACAGCCAGCCATGCTGCAATGACTTCCTGATTGGCCAAAGTCTTCTGATGTAATGGTCAATTCGTGCACGGCTCTCCCACTCAGAGAAAACAACAGTACTTGGTGTAACCACGCTGTAGTCCAAGCAAATGAGAGACCACTTTTAAGTCACTACAGGGTGACCAATGATGATGATTGTTGTTTATACACCGTAAACCATAATTAAAGTAGCTGGTAGCATACATCTTGAAAACTAGAGCCAAACAACATTATCTAATGTATGTCATTTTCGTTTTCAGCACACCACAATTAGTTAAGATCGGATATTTTCATATCCGGTACATTTTGTTTTTTGATTAGTGTAATTATTGGAATGTTCCTGAACTCTTGACTCAGTATGTCAATGTATGGTATGAGTTAAGAAAATGTGTGTTTTGTAACAAAAACTGCTCAATGCGTCCACGGGTATTGAGTACCGAATGAGTTGAAAAACAGGATTAGAAGAAAAAAAACTACAAACAGAAAAATGCAATCAAAGCACACCTGTACACATTCAACAGGTAAAATGAGCATGTTAATACCAGCCGAACTCTTGTGAAATGAAGCGACTATTAGTCAAGCCATCCGTAAGCCGGGTCCATTGTGTGAGCTCCGACGGGAGTTTCAAACCAGGTGACCGAAAGGGATTCAGGGGACAAATGTTAACACTAGTGTTAGACGCCGTTGTGAACTGGAAATTGGGGGGAGGGGGAGGGGGGGGGGGTGGTTGTTGAAAAGACGGCGGGGAACAAGCAGGTAAAAGAGGCACATCACTTTCTGAGAAATCAGAAACCAGAGGTTTGCAAAACCCAATGTGAACACGCTATCAGAACTTACAAGGGAAAGGTTCCAGCCAAGGGCAACACAGCCTACTCAAGTTCAGCAAACGAAGCAGCCAAAGACAAACAAGAAGCCTATGATTAAGAGAAGTAGCGGCTGCAGTAGGATATAACAATAGGAAATTTCACACACACACACACACACACACACACGCGCACACACACACATGCACGCACACACGCACGCACACACACGCGCGCACACACACACACACACACACACACACACATTCACAGAGTTAGGTACGTGTAACTCCCGCGAAAATGTGAGATCTACTAAACACAGTCACAGTGTACCTATCTTACATTGAACTAGTTTTTTTTTTTTTTTTCCCCGCGTTTCCATCCTGTTTCAGGATATTGCGGTCAACACCAGCATCTTTCAGCTGTATGTTGATTCCTAGGCTAGATTACGCTCATCAGCACGCCACGACTTTCTGAGCGACCGGCTCCATACTCTCATAAGTCACTTTTGCGATTCGAACCACTGCTAATTCTCGTCGCGTCACGTGACGAGAGTATTCGGGGTTAGCGGAGAAAGCTGCTAACCCCTCGGCCATGGAGCGGGTTACATTGAACTAGTAGTGGAGTTAATAGTTGTACGGTATGTACAGTGTGGCCTTGTTTAGTATCTCACGCTTTTTCGCCGGAGCCCATGACTAAAGCAAACAATGTAAAATAACACAAAGTAATGCAGTTGTGTTGTTGTTGTTGTTGTTACATATCCCTTACAGGACGTTGCAGTCAACATCAGCATTTTTCAGCTGCTGTTGATGTACTAGGCAAGATTACGCTCAGTAGTTTGCCATTGCTTTCTGAGCGACCGGCTCGCATACCCCGTAAGTTACCGACGCGGCGAGAACCGCTACCAATTCTAGCGCACATCACGTCACTCACGAGAGTATACGGGATTACGGAGAAAGACGCTAACCACTCGGCCAGGGAGACCGGCATACAAAACTTACTACTATTAATACACTATGATTATAAAAAGTATTAAACGTACAATCCACTGTAACTACAAAACGTACTACTATTAGTACTACCATGTATTCATTACGGATTCAAAGAGTATGCATAGTAAGGTGGAGAAAGGAATGTTTCGTGTGAAATTGCTATCGTCGCTTCAAAGGTCACAGATTGTGAGAATTGTATGGAATATTTGCCCGCGTCATGCGGGAGTGCGGGGGAATGAACAGGCTGATAGGCTGACAGGAAATGGACCTCTTTGAGGTAGATTACCTATGGACAAGGGGGAGGTGGCCGTGTGCTTGTGGGACCAGGTGGAAAAGGCGGAGGAACAGACTGAGAACCAGTATGTAGAAAGAATGAGATTGCCGGGTATTGGCAGAGGTTCTGGGAGAATCTCAAAACTGAGAAGGAAGACCGGGAGAACTTTCAATCAGACAGCGGTGGGAACGATTAGTAGTGTGACTCTTCGCTAGCTGTTGAACGGGGGGACGGAGCACGTTTGGGAATACGCCGAGTGCAGTGATGTCGGCTCTTAACTCATCTCACCTCAACTCAATTAATACTGCTATGATTATAAAAAGTATAAGGGGCGTTCATTTGAATTCCGTTCGTGCCGCATCGCGCGTAATTGCTTACGTTGATCATGTCATAGTCACGTGATAAATACTGACCAATGAATAAAGGAGTATGTGCTTATCGTCCCATGATGCATAGGTTCTGTTTCTGACCGTTGAGAAAATGGTCGGGTTTATCCAAAATACGTCCAATGAAGCTCAAAGAGCGGTGATTCAGATTCTTTCATTTGAAGGATGTCGACCAGTGGACATTTATCGAAGAATGCAGGCTGTGTAGGTAACACATGTGTGTCGAAGACAACAGTGACAGACTGGGCACGAATGTTTCGGAAAGGATGTCAGATCACGACATATCTTCGACGGCCGAGTCAAGCGCATATTGTTGCAACAGCAAAAACCATCTACGAAACTGATGCAGCAGTACAGATGAACCGTTGTCGAAGCATACGTTCGCTAGCGAAAGAATTTGATGTGTCAATTGGGACAATTTAAAAGGTCGTTCGTAAGAAACTGCAGTATCGGAAGGTGTGTTCACAGTGGGTACCACGGATGTTAACCGACCACCAAAAAGAGGAACACATGGGATGGGTGTTTGAAGCACTTGCTGCATTACAGAGTGGAGGGTGATGCATTTCTTTTCCGCATAGTGGCAGGCGATGAATCATGGTGTCACCACTTTGAGCCGAGCAGCAAAAGAGAGAGCATGAGATATGCCCAGGGTACGTCTCGGACATCTCATATGGAAGGAATTCAACTTTATTTCTTGATGTGAGTACAAGTTCCAGGATTCAGACCCAAAGAGTATTGTGCTAACAACAAAAGCTTTATATACTTGAACTTTTGTACGCCCTGTTAGACCATTATTCTCCTAAACTCTTTTAGTTAGCCAGGAAAGTGTTATGGCTGCCTTTCCAATAAGTCTATCGATTTCTGTCTCTAATAAAAGATTATCTAATATTGTCGACTCCAAATACGCAAACTCATGGACAACCTTCAGATCGTAATTAGAAATGTTGATTGATGGAGGCGCACAAGCATTTTGCTCTATTACCTGTGTTTTATTTAGGCTGATGGTGAGCCCATAGTCTTTGCAGACGTCTGCAAACGATCTATGAGTGGTATGTGTAATAATTTTTATAATTATAGTAGTACGTTGTTGGTATGTGTAATACTTTTTATAACTAGTAAGTTTTATAGTTATAGCGTTAGTACGCGTAATACTTTTTTAAAAATAATTATAGTATAATTATAGATTGTGTAATGCATTTTATAATCACAGTAGTATTAATAATAGTAAGTTTTATAGTCACAGTGTTAGTATGTGTAATACTTGTTATAATTATAGTAGTATTAATAGAAGTAAGTTTTATAATCACAGTGTTTGTATATGTAATCCATCCATCCATCATGTGCCATGCCGATAAGCGTGGGCGGTCATGTTCTGCCATCTCACTCGATCACCAGAGTAGTGGTTCAGCTCTGTGTTCCTGTCTCGACCATGCCACGTGGCCAAGCCATCCACGTATTTACTTCTCGGTCTTCCCCTTGGTCTGTTCCCTTCGATCTTGCCAGTTGTCACTAAGTTCTCCAGTTCATTTCTTCTCATAACAGGTCAAAATAAATTTGACTGTCTACGCCTAATATTTTTAATCAGTTTACGATTTTCCTTTTTGTTCCTATAGTACTTGGTCATTGGTTTTTCTGTCTGTCCATGGTATTCTTTGCATTCTCCTCAGAAACCACATTTTTACAGTCATCAGATGTTTTTCAGCTTGACTGCACATTGTCCAAGTTTCACATCCATACAAAAGTACAGGCTGTATGTAGCACCTCAACACTCTTTTTCTCGTTTCAATTGACATCTTTTTATGTATGTTTTTCATCTTGCTAAAGGCTACTTTCACCATGGCGATTCTTGTTCTAATCTCTTCAAGGCAGCTCACATCAGATGTTATGACTGTTCCGAGATAATTGTACAGATTAACTTGGTGAAGAATATTCCCATTTAATTGCATATTACATTGTGCATTTCTTCCTTCCTAGTGACGACAATAATCTGTATATTTTTACAATTTAATTCTAACCCGAGTTGTTCACTGTGTGCAACAACCGCATCTACTAATTGTTGCAGATCCTGCTCATTGTCTGCAATCAATACTGTATCGTCTGCATATCTAATGTTTTTGATGTTCGTCTTCCAATGATGATTCCATTTATATCTTCTACATTTCTGAAAATAATTTCACTGTATAGGAAAAAAAGATCTGGAGACAATACACATCCCTGTCCCACACCTCTCTTAATAGGCTGATATTGTCCCACTTCAATATCAATTCTAATGGCAGCTTTTGTTTCCAATATATGTTTTTTATAAGTCTTACCCATCAATTTGTAAATCTGCAAGCATATCTACCATGTTGACATGTCTTACTCTACCGAAAGCCTTTGCGTAGTCAATAAAGCAAAGATGTATATCTTTGTTTACTTCTATAGAACGTTCAATAACTGATCGCAGCATATACACAGCATTTACTGTACCCTTTCCTTCTACAAACCCACATTGTTCTTCCCCTATTTGAGGTTGTACTTTCTTCCTCACTCTTTGCATGATAATTCGTAGCAGAATCTTCGTAATGTGGCTCATTATACTAATTGTTCTATGTTATCACATTCCAAGACTTCTTATTTCTTTGGGATTGCAATAAATACAGAATTACATTATTCAAAAGGTATATAATGTGTTCAGCAGTCTGGCGACTTGATCTATTCCATATTCTTCTAAAGCTTTAATCATTTACGTTGTGATGTTTTTTGAACCGGGGATCTTGCCAGCTTTCATATGTTTAAGAACAATCCGAACCTCCATCTTCAAAATTCCACCGTGACTACATAAACTATTACAAAAAGCGACCACTGCGACTAAAAACCATAGCCTATTCATAATCAGGCACCAGGCACGGTCTGTGGTGTGTTACGACAATCACATTTTGTAGGCCTGCTTGCAAAAACGTTCTCTTCTGACGACGGTGTAGGGGGTCCCTTCCACACCCCGGTCAGTTGGATTTAAATGTTTATTTCTTGTTTAGAAAGCAATGGCAAACTTCTGACCTTAAAACTGCATAATAAATAGCAATCAGTGAAATAGGGGCTGTGTGTGGTTGGAATGTCTAGTCTAGAACAAGTGATATTTATGAATGCACGGGGGAATCGCCCACAGCTGTGTTTCGAACGCGGGCATGCTGGACTAAAACGTTGACCTGTCGTCCTTGACTTGGGGACGTAAATTACAAGTATCTCTGAAATCGGGGTGAGTTCGCCTGATGGCGAGGGACACTATTAATAGGGAAAGCTAATCTACACGAAGAATTCAGTCCATCACTACTATAAATAGTGTGTGTATGCTACGCTTGAGTTCAAAGTGAGCGAGTGCAAAAGAAACAAAAAACGCGGGTATGCTGGATTACGAACTTCGCCCGTGTAACCCCCCTCGCCATATTTAATTCAAATTACTTATATTTCCGATGTTCAGGGGCCGTGGTTAAATAGTGATTGGTGCGTTTACCTGCCAAGAAAGTGGTACATATTCAACCCCCAGCAGAAACATAATTATTTTGTCCGTCCATAACGGCTCTGATGACTAGCTTCGCATACATTGGCACTTGACTATGTTTATAAATGTCTAGGAATTGTTTGGGAAGGAACTGCGACGAGAAAGAGAATTGGCCACAGTATATTAAAGTCGTTATCTAGAATATATGAAGGTCAGGCATTGCATGCCCTAAAGCAGTATCTGTTATAGACCTTTTCCACAACTGTTGGCCGGATTCAATTCCTAGCCGTGGCACAATTATTCTTTACGACCACAGCGGCTCTAGGGTCCTTCCTATTCTCCTAAAATAGACCTCAGACAATTTTCAGAATGTTCTGGAATTTGAATAACGAAGACACAAACATAGATTGCACGATTTATTGCCTGGTATATTTCGCTGCATCTCGTCAAGTACTTACTGAAGAAATCACACAAAATAAACTAAAGTAATTAGATACACCTTCAAGCTGAAATATACAGCACAGATATTTACACATTAATTTGAATTGTCTACCACGTAATTGTAAACTGACTAGCATGTCTTTCTGTCTGTACAAAATTGGAATTAATGGTGATCGCTTTAATCAGCTTTAACATGCGTCCATTTTGTGTGTTAAACAATAGGTGTTTCAGGTTTTCTGGAATTGTCTGGAAGCGAACTTGCCACTCACATCATTTCTCGTAGGGTAGAGTGTGTGAAAGTCTATCAGTTCGCATGACAGTGGCAGTATCTGGCATAGGACTACCCCTTTTAACAAAGTATTATAATGTAATACAATATAGTATGTACCATAGATTGTATGTGACATTTCAACAACGCCATCAGCAAGCTAAAGTAGTACGCTGAGTTTTACGTATTTAATATAGTAATAAGAAAGTAAACGACCCCTTCAGTCGCATTACGGCTCAATGGGTACATGGTGCCAGAGCCATATTGTTTTTTTTAACCAGTCGACACAAGGTGGCTGATGCGGCCAGTATCATACCGGTTGCTTTTAATTCTCACCACATGACCTGATACGTATTTTAGACTAGATTGACCTGAGAGTGTGGAAATGTGGTTTATGAGGGAAATGCAAAGAATATCATGGACAGACAGAAAAACCAATCACCAAGTCATACAGGAAACAAATGAAAACTGTAAACTTATCAGAGAAATTAGACGTAGACAGTCAACATTATTTGGTCACGTTATGAGAAGAAATAAATTGCAGAACTTGGTGACAACTGGCATGATCGAGGGGAAGAGATCGAGTGGAAGGCAGAGAAGTGAATACCTGGATGACTTGGCCACGTGGTATAATCGAGACAAGAACACTTAATTGATCCGCGACTCTGGTGATCGAGTGAGATGGCAAGACATAACCGCCCACGCTTACCGGTATGGCACAGTATGAATGAAGACTTGAGAGCCTAGGTCAATTTCTAAACATTCGAATTCACCCCAAGGTAGATCAAACCCATGACCACCAGGCCGGAAGGCTAGCGTCTAGCCACTACGCCACCCTGATATTCAGTATAGCTAACCCCAACTGTTCTGATAAAGCATCCGCTTAGCTAAAGGACTCTCCCCTCTCCTTGGCTAACGGGTGAACGGTATTGACAATAATAAACCAAGCGATAGTGAAGATAATACAAAGAGAGGTGAGAGCTGGCAACTCTCTCAAGCACCTGGCCACAGTTAAGTAGAAATTTCCCACGTTTGACAAGCAAATAGCCAGATCTGATTTTCACATCCGCTCCACTTATACAACCTCAGCCCTCTCCCCACCTTCCATTTACGACAGGAACCGAAGTCATAAAAGAACATACATCCCTATATATTCTCACGACTGTTAAAACATAAAGGAACACATGCAGGTGTGTCACAACACATACATATACACACATACATAAAACAAATCAAAACCCACCAAGACCCATTTTCAACGGATGCTTCTTCAACAGAAAAGAAAGCTTTAATAAAGCCAAGAATACTCTCAACTTTTAATATATTTCTACGTTGTTCTGTTCAGGTACAAGATTTATTGAAATCTGTTGACTGTGCCTCTTTACTGGATGACCTGGTCTCTCGTTGTCTGTACATGCTGATCTTGAAGTTAAAACACCTGAACGGTGAAATCTGTTGATGTGTATTCTGCTGTGGTCTTTTCTCCACTTAGGAACTCAGGAGTCTTTTATAAGTGTCGCTACTACAACGTCCCCAACACAATTAACATCAACGTACTGCTGCAGCGCCTTACAATTTTCCGGCCTCAATTCTCCCTTTCTTCTATTTTATTCTGGCTAGTATTCAGACTTCGCCTTTTCATTACAACTCCTCCCTCAACAGTTTTCTCCCTCGTATCAGCTTTGGGTGTATTCTTTGAAGAAGAAGAAGAAGAAGAAGAAGAAGAAGAAGAAGAAGAAGAAGAAGAAGAAGAAGGAGAAGAAGAAGAAGAAGAAGAAGAAGAAGAAGAAGAAGTATAAGTAGTAGCAGAGGTAATGGTAGTAGTGGTAGTTGTTGTAGTATCAGTTGTGGTAGAAGTACAGTAATAGTAGTAGTAGTAGTAGTAGTAGTAGTAGTAGTAGTAGTAGTAGTTTTAGTAGTAGTAGTATTTTAGTAGTAGTAGTAGTAGTAGTAGTAGTAGTAGTAGTAGTAGTGTTGGTGTTGTAGGAGTAGTAGTAGTAGTAGTAGTAGTAGTAGTAGCAGTAGCAGTAGCAGTAGCAGTAGTAGTAGTAGTAGTAGTAGTAGTAGTAGTAGTAGTAGCAGTAGTAGTAGTAGTAGTAGGTATAATTGTTGTTGTATGGTAGTAGCAGTGGTGGTATTGGTGGTGTAGTAGCACTAGTAGCAACTGAAGTAGTAGTAGTAGTAGTAGTAGTAGTAGTAGTAGTAGTAGTAGTAGTAGTAGTAGTAGTAGTAGTAGTAGTAGTAGTAGTAGCAGCAGCAGCAGTAATAATAATATTAGTAGTAGTAGTAGTAGTAGTAGTAGTAGTAGTAGTAGTAGTAGTAGTAGTAGTAGTAGTAGTAGTAGTAGTAGTAGTAGTAGTAGTAGTAGTAGTAGTAGTAGTAATAGAAAAAGTGATAGTAATAGTTTTATTCAGAATTACACCGCAATGTCTAAGATTGTGGCTATTTACAGACTACAAGAATCTTCCAACGACAGGTTAAGATACTACTTAAACACTCCATGAGCTCTTTGAATCAGGAAACATGTCTTAGTTGGCGAAGCTCAATATGTCATACTATGCTCCTTTATCAGTATGTCTAAATTTTATTACTCCTACATGCTCTGAAAAGCAACTCAAATAAATCGCCGTTTGCTATATGAAGTTCAGTGCGGAAAGTGGGTAGTTTTCCGGTGCCGTTCTCGTACTTCATTGGCGTCGTAATTATACCATAACAACGTAGTTTTTGGGGTCTTACACGCTGTACGACAAACACTTGTGTAGTGTTATTCCTGTTGTTATCTTGACAATAAGTGTTTCTAGGAGAAAATCATGCATATATATTGTATTAGTAGCGTTTTACCACTTTCAGATAACACGGATTCTAGTCTGTGCTCTTTGTCTGCGCAATGTATTAGGACATGAGTGGCATTTAGAAACATGTGAAGCCGTTTTAACACGATAGGGGTTTTCAGATAAAACATCAACATGGTAGAGTTATAAATTAAATTAAATTGTGAATAGGAAAAGGAAAGCTTATAGTTCTTGGTTAAAGAACAGAACAGTATTCAAAATACAGATACGCCAGAGGAGAAATAATATAAAACAACAAGCATCAGTTTCGACACATAGACAGATGCCTATAACTACTAAAGCAAATCTCAAAACAAGAAGAGCTAACAGTTTGGGGAAATATCACTGAAAGAAACAGAACAAATTATTAAAATGGCACCAAAACACAAAGCGACAGACATTGACGATCCCCCTGCAGAAGCCATCAAAGCAGCTGGAGAAATAGGGGCAAAATGAGTCAGACGAATTTCCCAGATCGTCTGGTCAGACCAAGAAACACAGGACGACTGGCAAACAGCAATAATCATAACGATAAGGAAGAACAAAGAAAACAAGAAACAGTGTACTAATTATAGAGGAATCTCACTACTAAGCTCCACGAGAAACATGTATGCCAAAATCATTGACAACAGATAAAGACTATTACTGGAGGAACGATTATCAGAAGCCTAGACGGTCTGTAAACCAAACAGAAGCTGCACACATGCAACATTTACTCTAAGACACCTGACAGAAAAAGCAGTTGAACATGGTAAGACTTGTAAAATTGCATTTATAGACCAGGAAAATGTTGGCAGTGTTGACAGAAATATGCTGTGAAATCGCCTAGGAAAATGTGGACTTAACAACATCTAATAAATGTAAGCAAACGTTTATTTACCTTAAGAAATAGTTACATAAGAACAAAGGCGGGTACATTAAAATCTTTCAAAGTTAATTTAGGTGTACGACAAGGATGTGTGCTCTGCCCCTACTTTTTATAACATACATTGATAATATATACCGGGAAGCAGACAGTGAAGAAGAGGATAACATTTCAGAATTGTTAGTTGGAGACGATCAAACATTAATAGCAGAGAATAAAGAGAGCCCACAGAATCATCTAAGTCAAGCCAATACCAAGTGTAGGAAATGTAATATAAGACAAAGACAATGTTGATAGGCAGACAGTTAGAAATTCATCCATCCATCATACATCATGTGCCATGCCGATAAGCGTGGGCGGTCATATTTTGCCATGTCACTCGATCACCGGAGTCGTGGATCAGCTCCATGTTGCTGTCTCGACCATGCCACGTGGCCAAGCCATCCAGAAATACTGTTAATAAAATTAAAGAACTTGGAAATAAAAGAAACAAACGGATCTAATATCCAGAGTCAATTTTAATTTCAGATGGGGGAAATATAGAAAAATCAACATAACAGACAAATAAGTTATTAGCACAACTAGCGTAACACTTGACGCATAGATAGATACATATAACTACTAAAGCAAATCTCATAAGAACTAATTTTTGGCCGACAGTATGAAACGGTGTCAAACATGGATACTTACTGCAACCAACGAGAGGAAATCATAACACAGATGAGAAGAGTTGTGATGTAAGTGTGAGTGACAGAATTAGGGATGAGGAAATTAATAGAAGACTAAGCCTGGAACCAGTAATGCAATTCATTAGAGAGCAACAGATTGAATCCTTAAGCCACTTCACAGGAATGTCCTTGTATCATTTACCACACATATACGTCCTCATCATGACTACAGGTACAAACAATACTGGAGATTCATTGCGGTCAATTTTCAATGTGGGCAAGTTGTGTGAACAGTACACAAACACGCGCATGCACATATTCGCACCTCTCTCTGTTTAACAGGCGTTGAGAGATAGCCGCGCTTGAAGTATATTTAAAGTATATTTCATTTATTCACTTCATATAATATCTAATTTTGCAGTATGCACCTGTTCAGATAATTTGCCATCTTCACATTGAATGTCGACCGCAATGGATCTCCAGTGGTAAAAACTCTGCCGAGGAGCAAGCACGACGGGAGGCTTCTGATCATCAGAAGTAGTCCCCCCTCGACGAAAGTTTCGGCCCCATTACCTTCCTGACACTCTCAAGGGGTGGGCCCGTCTGGGTCATGACTACCACGTGTCTTTCTCCTGTCGTGCGTATCTATCAAGACTTTTCCTTGTCGACTTCGCAATGAATGTTGTTACGGTCTCATTGTGAGGTTGTATTCTTCAGGAGAAGTTTTTGTGTTACTGTGGTTGTTCAGCATTTTCCGCAGCGAGATATGCTAGGCAATTAATCGTGCAGCCGATTGTTTTTGGTTTGTGCGTTTAAAGACCTTGATGATGATGATGATGATGATGATGATGATGATGATGATGATGATGATGATGATGATGATGATGATGATGATGATGATGATGACTGTGCTGCTGATACTTTTGATGCTGATGAGTAGAGTGGTGGTAATAATGATCGTAAAGGTGTACTACTAATGATAATGGCGATTATGATGATGGAAATACGAATTATAATGGCGATTATCTTCTTCTTCTTCTGCGTTCATCCGGAGTATTTTTATTTTCAGACGTAATTGCGGTGTGTCTTGTTAGGCACCCTTGGGCCAAAACCCGTAGGCCAACGCATCCGACTTAAGCGTACATGTTTTTTAAAAACCAAGTTAGCATTCCTGTGGGACTTTCACAGATGTGGTGCTGTCTATATCCTAGCTGGTCAAATTAAAACGGTCGAAGACTTCACGGTCCACCCTCAAGGGAAGGTAGGGGCAGTCCATGGGCATTTTGCACCATCCAAGGAGGTTTCCATAATTGCAGAGCCGATACATGGCGCTCTGGTGCTGGGTTCACCCAACGAATCGCCACGTCCTGCACATGGCTGCTTTACATCCTCACTTCCATGTATTGAGCATTTCGTTCGGACGTTCTTGCATTGTGCCACTTTATTTGCAACCTTTCGGCCAGCACATCCTACTTCTGTGGGCATTTTTACAGGTTTGCCTTCCCGGGGTTTCGAGGGACATTAGACTCTTACTGTTGTGGTGTCGCCCACATCTCAGCTGGTCAAGATAGAACGGTCAAAGACATCACGGTCCCCGCTATCCAAGGCGGCTTCCATAATTGCAGAGACGGCACATAGTGCTCTGAGACTGGGCTCACTCGAGAAATCGCCACGTCCTGCTTATGGTTTCTTTAATTCCTCACTTCCATGTCTTTGGCATTTCGTTCGCCCCCTGGCCGCTCCACGCAGAGACCAGGAACGGTCAGTCTGCAGACGAGATCGACTCAGCAAGCTTTCGCTTCGGACTTCCACTTAATGCATTCGCTAGCCAAGCGTTCCATTTCGTGTTAATGAGACGTTTTTCCACCTTTGTCTACTCTACGCTCACTCAGTGAGCTCTAATATAGACTTGCATCGTAACCATTACGTGCGACTGGGACGCTTTTCCACCTTTATTAACGCTCACGATGTAGGCTACATGTGCTGCCGGCTCAGCAACTTACCTCCATGCAACAGAGAGTGAGTAACGGCCAGGCTCTCTCATCCGGGGATCCCTCTTGTCCCTCGGATGAGAGCCTTCGAACATGTATCTGGACCAAGCATGCAGCGGGCTTAGCATCTCTCCACCATTTTGCAGTGGGTGAGTATCGGCCCGGCTCTCACATCCGGGGGATGTTGACTTAGAGGCGTTCATTCATATCCCTCAGCGGAGAGCCTTAGAGTATGTGCCTGGACCAAGAATTAGTGGCATCGTGCGCCTGATTCCGTCTTTGACTGCCTATCCTCAGTCTACCTGCAGAGCCGCAAGTTGTGTCTCTCTTGGTCTGGTTCCTATCCCAAGGCCTGTCTGACATGTAGTTGTGTTTCCGTCGGCAGAGCTCTTGGGGTCATTTGGGACACGCAAGCCCCTCTACCACGACTAGGTGAAGACACGTCAGAGGGGATGGCGATTATGATGATGGAAATACTGATGATAATGATGACGACGGTAACGATGAATATCACCATTCGTATAGCTGAGCTACTGCAGTCTGATAAATTCAACACATTTCAAGAAATATTCAGTAGGCCCCGATAATAATATCATGCTTCTTTCCCCTTTAAATACTAAACAGAAATTGACATTATGGAAAACCATGGCTTCTGACAACTGTGGTTTTCAGAAATATGAAATATGAAATCGAGAATCAACATCATCGCTCTAGGGACATTCCCACATGTGCTCCGCCATCTTCTTCGGTAGCGAAAGGAAGGTTTCCATGGCGCAGATACTATGGGGCCGCCTGACTGAGCTTTGATTTTCAGACAAGTACAGCGTAGTTGAAGAATGGAAACAATAAATCTTATTTTATTAATATTGGTTTGTCAAGTGGGTTTACTATTATACACACATATCATTGTTAATTCTATTGTAGCAGCGTTCGACTGTGCACCTCCTCGACTGGAAACATTTTTTTCACAACTCTATCATTGAATTTGCCGTATTCTGAAATAACTTGTCACCAGACCATGAAGCACCTTTCAGCCAAACACCTGGTAATTTTGAGGATGAAAAGATAGGATACACTTCCGTTCCCATTGACATAAAAAGCGGAGCAGAGGTAAGAATTGCCGTTCCTATTGCCTACCACATGCTGATCCGGTTGAAAGGTGAACATGTAAATAAACGCCAGTAAATAAAGTGTTACGTGAAGCAAACAAGTTAACATTTATTACAGTCTAGCAGGTGGCGGCAGGCTGTGAGGTTTCTCTGACGAGTGGCAAGCCTGTTTTCTGTTATGAATTTTCGGCTTGAATTCACAGGCATTGACTTGAACGTTCGGGTAGATGAACATGTGGTTTCATATGTGTGTGTGAACTAGCAGCTATGGGCGGAGAGCGTTCTTGTAGGAATCGTTTTTCAAAAAGTATTTCTCAGAGCGTGGATTGCACAGCCTTGTCATAATCATCATAATCATGTGCCCTGTCCAGTTGGCGTAGGTGTTCGTGTCTCTCAGCAGATCTCATGTCCTTGTTTATTTCTTTTTGTTTTCTGAATAAACTCAAGGGATAGTATCCCTTCATACCACGGTCTTATTCCATCCAGCATCATCTCTCTCTCTCTTTCTTCTTTCTCTCTCTCTCTCTCTCTCTCTATCTCTCTCTCTCTCTCTCTCTCTCTCTCTCTCTCTGCCTCTGCCTCTATTCCCACTGATCTTACTAGTCGTAGGGATGTATTTCCTATGCTTCTCTTCTCATTACACGACCAACAAATGATGTTTCTTTCTGTCCTATAGTTGTATATAATGTTTTACTTTCATTAGCCTGTTCTATTAATGTATTATAAGTTACTCTGGTTATTCACAACATTCGTCCCAGGAACCACATCTCCGTTGCCTCTGAGCCTTTCCTAATTTGTTTATTCACGTTCCATGATTAACTGCTATACAGCAAAACATGTACTGTATAACACTGCAGAGCTCTCTTTCTTACTTTCTATAACAGTGTCTTACTGTATACTTAACATGCCCGTATGTCCTCAAATATACATAAAGGTGCTTTTAGCATGTTTTTTAAGGCTCGTTGCTGTGATGTTATAGTAGATGTTTCAAATTTAACACAAACTCATTCTGGTTTGCGATTTATTGCCTGACATATTTCTCTGCATCTTGTCAGATGCATACTGCAGAATTATATTTCATATGAAGTGAATACATGAATAATACTTTAACTAAAACAATTAAAGGGCGTAGTCATAGGTATTGTTCGAATGTGGAACATATGTTAATCACCCATAGTATTTTACAATTTAACATGAACTCTTTCTGTTGCGATGTATGACATGACATATTTCGCTGCATATCGTCAGGTGAATGCTGCAGTTATATATCTCATCGCATCATGTGCCATGCCGATAAGCGTGGGCGTTCATGTTTCACTATCTCACTCCATCACCAGAGCCACGAATCAGCTCTTTGTTCTTGTCTCGACCATACCACGTGGCCAAGCTGTCTAGGTATTTACTTCTCTGCCTTCCCCTTGTTCTTTTCCCCTAAATCTAATCAGTTGTCACCAGTTTCTCCAATTTATTTCTTCTCATAACGTGTCCAATAAACGTTGACTGTTTACTTCTAATCAGTTTACGGTTTTCATTTTTTCTTGCAGGGCTTGGTCACTGATTTTCTTTCTGCCCATGGTATGTATTTGCATTTTCCTCTGAAACGAATTCCCACAGTCATTAGAAGTTTCCCAGTCTGTCTGCTCATTGTCCACGCTTCAAATCCACACAAAAATACAGGTTCGATGTAGCATTTCAACACTCTTTTTCTCGTAGTGATTTTGAATAACGAAGACACAACCAATAAATTGCACGATTTAGTGCCTGGCATATTTCACTGCATCTAGTCAGGTACATTCTGCAGAAATCACACAACATAAAGTAAAATAATTAAATAAATTCTTCATGCTGAAATATACACATATTCACACAGTAATTTCAATTGTCCATGACAGTGGTTCTCGGCCGGTGGGGAATTCCCCTCCCACCCCCGCCCCCCTCAAGGGGGGAATTTTAGGGTTTCTGAGGGGGGGGGGGGGGGGAGGGATTAAGATTATTTCAAGATCACGTTAATACAAGAACCGATTACTTGATATTTTTTTCCTTCCATACTTTACGGTTTCTGTACTTCTCGCCCTTCTGAAAATTCATTTTATAATGTAAGTAGATCCGCAAATCACGTTTTATGTAGACGTCTAGACTTAATCTAGTATATTTTAGTACACTTAGCTTCTATTTTTATGTATATTCTGTAGGGGCGAGGGGTGTATAGGGAAGAAATTCGAAAGGCGGGGGATGATATTCTGAACATATGGTGAAGAGGTGCATGGACCCAAATAAAAGGTTGCGAACCACTGATCTACAAACGTTAATTTTAAACTGACTATCATAGTCTTTCTCTTTGCACACGACCGGTTATCTGATTAATGGCTATTGCTTCAGAGACCTTTAACAAGTGACTATTTTGTGTGTTACACAACACGCGAAACGCATTGTCCCTATCAATCATGTGACCAGTTTCCAAAATGTACCTTCCAATTGAAGACGTAGAAGATTTGTAGTGTGTCGGTTTGGCCTGTTTCCCAGCGTCTTTGTTTATTATTATTTCAATTCAATTGGGTATGTATTACTACTACCCTGTTGTTTAACTGCCCCTCTGTTCTGCCGATGTAGGTAGACTGGAACCTGCATACCTGACAGCGAATATGCCAGGCAATAAAATCGTGCAATCTATTGTTTGTGTCTTCATTATTCAAACTCTTTTCCTCGTTGCAATTGAAATCTTTTTATTGGTAATTATTTTGTTCATCTTGCAAAAGGCTACCTTCGCCGTGGCGATCCTTATTCTAATCTCTTCAAGGCATTCCCCCATAAGATGTTATGACTGTTGTAGGAGATAGTTGTACCGATTCACTCGTTTAAGAATATTCCCATTTACCTGTTTATTACATTGTGGTATTTCTTTCTTCCTTGTAACGACCCTAATCTGTGTCTTCTTACAACTGAATTATAACACTAGTTTTTCACTGAGTACAACAACGGCATCTACTAAATGTTGCAGATACTGCTCATTGTATGCAATCAATACTGTATCGTCCGCACATCTAATGTTATTGATGTTATGTCCCCCAATGATGATTCCTCTCACATCTTTTAAATTTCTACAAGATCTGGAGACATTACACATCCCTGTCGCACACATATCTTAATAGGCTGATATTGACCTACTTAATTCATTATCAATCTTTATGGCAGCTTGTTGTTTCCAATGTATAGTCTTTAGTCTAAAGTCTTTCCCATACATGTGTAGATCTGCAAGAATCTTCATTATGCTGACTCTAATTATTTTATCGAACGCCTTTGTTATATATCATATTAAGATTGTGTTCTGTTTGTTATTTTTGCTATTGTTGTCTACTCTTGGTAATTCAATACGATTCTTATGAGCGGAGTTCTTCTGCAGCTGCCCATGACGATGAGAAAGGGGGTAAATGGTGGAGATGGATGAAGTAACTTTACACAAGAATATTAAGTCCAAGGCACCTAAGGAGAAGGTGATTGTGTTCCCATTGATAGGACAAAGATTTATTACCAAACAAAAACTGGGCTGTGACCAAACAGACATTTATGGCAGAAAATTGGAACTAGGGGTGTGTTACAATAATGCTTTTAAAATGGTTAAGGTGGTAGAAGACCTATTGTATTACATATCAAATTAAAGAGGATTGCACAAGGAACATGACAGTGTTAATAATTAATTGATAGGTTACAAATATTATGACAATAATGAGAGGTTTAATAATAACAAATGAAATTAAAGAGGTAAAAATTATTTAAAAAACTGCACATATAAGGTGTTTTCTACACTCCTATACTGCTAATCATGTTTAATTTACTGAATAATCAAACAAACACCACTTGTCTTCAAGAATATAAACAGTATTGCGCATTAAAGTAACCCAAAAAGAAGTTTTGGTGCATATTCTGAACCATGTATTTTTCACAAATAATGACAAAAAATAATGGCTGAAATCCTGAAGGTGGGGTCTGTCACAGTAAAGTTATGAAAATGGTTACAATTGTAGCAGAAATGTTGTATTATATATCAAAATAAAGGGGATTGCACAAGGAATATGTTGGTAGGAGAATGTTTGCTTTAGGTTGTAAATAAAATAAAAATAATAATATAATTTGTAAAATAATTGGACAAAAGTAGGTAAAAATAATGTAAACATTGCACTTAGAATGTGTTTTCTACACTCCTATACTGCTAATCATGTTTAATTTACTGAATAATCAAACAAACACCACTTGTCTTCAAGAATATAAACAGTATTGCTCATTTTAAATCACCCAAAAGGAAGTTTTGGTGCATATTCTGAACCATGTCTTTTTCACACAAATGAAAAAAACTAATGGCCGAAATCTGGAAATTGGTGTATGTCGCAATAATGTTATGAAAATGGTTAAATTGTAGCAGAAATGTTGTATTATATATCAAAATAAAGGAGATAGCACAAGGAATATGTTGGTAGGAGAATTTTTGCTGTATGTTGTAAATAAAATACAAATAATAATATAACTTCTAAAATAATTTGTTAAAAAGAGGTAAAAATAATGTAAACATTGTACTTACCGAGGGGGCGTTGTTATCCAATATCCTGATCACTGCTAATCCAATTGAATTTACTGAACAAACAACACTATTCTAAACTATAAACACCATTGCTTCCAATCAACCATCCGAAAAGAAGTTTCGCCGCAGATTCTGAATCATGTATTTTTTTTTCAGACAAAAATTAGGAAAACACTTGGCAGATTTACATTTAATTGTCATGTCTGTTTGTTTTTATTTACTATATGTGGCAGTCTATTTGTGATAGGCTGCAACGCAAACTTTGGCGCACAAGTCTGGTCTATTAGTACAGCCGGAGCAAACAAAAGATGATATGTGTCGTTTAGTTCGAGTGCTGCAAAAAACACAGTCTCTATTGACACCGACAAATTCTATTAAATGCTTGGCTCATGTAAATCTTTCGGCATAATTTCCTGCAACAGACTGAAATTCTTCGGCAGGCAGAGTGTCAAACTTTCAGGAATACTCTGAGCTACTTCCGCGATGAGCACTTTCCTTTACTTGAAATCCTTCTGTAACAATTTTTTTCCTCCTTTCTCTGTTTGCCATATGGAATGTAGGATGTGAGCATTGATCTGTGCAATTTCAAAGATCTAGTAGTAGATATTCTTCCACCACGTAATGGTTTTCCTATCATGGATATTATAATATCCAACCATTTGGTCCATTCTGTCGCAGCCATTCATCGCCGTTTTATTTTCATGGAGACCATCTTCAGCTTGCTTTGCGGTTTTCGCAATCCGCTCTCAACAATTCTAACTACAGACTTGGTAGAGACAACAATGCATGGTTTTTTAGCTTTGTTTAGCCCTTCCACCAAATTATCATATCATCAATGGACACATTTTCAAATGGGTAAAATGCTTCCTGGATATTCTTCAGAGTCAACAAGAGGATAAATTTTTTTTTTTTTTTGGGTACCCTCAGGTTGACATACATGAAACATAGTGTGATAAATATATTATAATTTTCTAATTGATTACTGGGAAACGTAGTGGCAGTGCCACATACCAAGGAGTATATAAATGTGCACTTGTACACCGGTAGTCTTTGATACATGGTCTTGGATCAAGTCCCATAGCAATAATGACAGACGTAAACTTCAGCCATTCGTGCTTCGTTGTCAAACACTCAGCTGTTGACGAACATTCACTGGTTTTTCTTTATCACCACGTGCTAAAACTTTAGACACAACTAAAACTACTTTCTAAATATTCACATTCACATATTATTATAAACAATAATCTAGCTTGATCTCAAGTCATACTACGTGGACGCAAACTGGTGGGTGTTTCCATTGTGAAAAACCATAACAAACAAATTAACACTACCTTAAAACTGAAAATTCACAAGAATCCAAAATTAGAAAACGATTGACCGCTCCGAGATGGCGTAGAGATCTTTCGGCTGTACTACTTTTTAGTTTACTGTAACTTAAAATTCCGAAACGGAGCAGAAATATGTGAAATAAACCAGTGATCATTTTGTGGCACTAAATCGGCGGACTGCCATCTCAGGAAATACAACGTGCCCACAGATGGGATCACGGTAGCGAAAGAGTTAATAGGCTGATATTGACCTACTTACTTCATTATCAATCTTTATGGCAGCTTGTTGTTTCCAATGTATAGTCTTTAGTCTAAAGTCTTTCCCATACATGTGTAGATCTGCAAGAATCTTCATTATGCTGACTCTAATTATTTTATCGAAAGCCTTTGTTATATATCATATTAAGATTTTGTTCTGTTTGTTATTTTTGCTATTGTTGTCTACTCTTGGTAATTCAATACGATTCTTATGAGCGGAGTTCTTCTGCAGCTGCCCATGACGATGAGGAAGGGGGTAAATGGTGGAGATGGATGAAGTAACTTTACACAAGAATATTAAGTCCAAGGCACCTAAGGAGAAGGTGATTGTGTTCCCATTGATAGGACAAAGATTTATACTTTGTTGGGTTGACAGGTGTTAGTTCTCACATACAATAGGCCACAACATAATGAGATTTGGAGTCAAATTCCTTCATATGTGCCTCTCATTCTCACCTTTCTTCTTCTTCTTCTTCTTCTTCTTCTTCTTCTTCTTCTTCTTCTTCTTCTTCTTCTTCTTCTTCTTCTTCTTCTTCTTCTTCTTCATTTCTTTATGTATCGTTCTCTATCTTTCTGTCTCTCTATATCTCTCTTTGTCTAGCCTTTTTTCTCTTTCTTTTCTATCCCAATTTTTTTGCAGTCTTTGTATGTGTCTATCCCCGTCTCTCTATAGCTCTCTCTCTCCCTCTCTGCCACTCTCTCTCAATGTATCTCTGTGTCCTCTCCTTTCTCTATGACACTCTATGTATGTCTGGCTTGTTTTGTCCCTCTCTCTCTGCTTTTATGTCTCTACGTATTCGTATATTTATCTATGTTACTCTTTGTGTTCTGTCTGTCTGTCTGTCTGTCTGTCTGTCTGTCTGTCTGTCTGTCTGTCTGTCTGTCTGTCTGTCTGTCTGTCTGTCTGTCTGTCTCTCTGTCTCTCTGTCTGTCTGTCTGTCTGTCTGTCTGTCTGTCTGTCTCTCTGTCTCTCTGTCTGTCTGTCTGTCTGTCTGTCTGTCTCTCTGTCTGTCTGTCTGTCTGTCTGTCTGTCCCCTCTCTCTCCCCCTCTCTCTCTCTCTCTCTTTCTCTCTCTCTCTCTCTCTCTCTCTCTCTCTCTCTCTCTCTCTCTCTACGTCACTCTTTGTCTCTATTTCTCAATATCTCTAACTGTCCGTCTCTGTTTGTCTGCCTGCCTCTATGTGTGCCTGTCTGTCTCTCTGTTTATCTGCCTATATCTCTGTTTCCCTGTCTATCAAGTATTCCGGCGTTCTGACTTTTCCTGTAGGTCTATTTCTGTATGTCTGTCTCTGCCTGTCTATCTCATTCTATGTAGGTCTCTCTGTCTGGCTGTCTTTCTATCTCTCTTACTTTTTCTCTGTTTATCGGTCTCTGTTTTGTATCTCAGTCACTCTGTCTGTCTCACTATGTACCTCTATATCGCTATATATCAGGCTCATTTTTGTCTCTGTCAGTATTTCTCTCTCTCTCTCTCTCTCTCTCTCTCTCTATCTATCTCTCTATTTCTCTCTCTCTCTCTCTCTCTCTCTCTCTCTCTCTCTCTCTCTCTCTCTCTGCACATGTCTGTCTGTCTTTCTGTGTGCCTGTCACTCTCTCTGCCTTTATGCCAGTCTTCGTCTATAAACACTGCGAAAATTCTGGAAACTGCACAGGCAAATGCAGAGAAAAGATCGGCCTATGACAGTGGGAACAATCTATAGAGATGATGGTGTGCGCATGACAACAGACAAAGAGAAAGGGGAGGCGTTTCTCCAGAGATCTTTAGAGCAGACCAATCATGATGATACGGACACCAGGCATGCAGTTAGAGAGGAGTTATCTGGCACCAAGAAGAATATGCAGTTTGAAGACATCATACGGGTTGAAGATGTTAAACACATTTTGAAAAAGGCAAAAGACACGGCATCAGAGCCCTATGGGGTCAGGTATGGCCACATGAAGGGTTTGAGCGATGCAGACCTGGAGGAGATGACCGACTGCTTTAACCAGAGCATTAGGACAGCATCAGTACCGCAGGATTGGATGCACAGATATCTCATCCCTCTCCCAAAACCACTCAAGATCAGTCAAAGCTTAGCAGCTTTAGGATCATCACCCTTCAAAATACATTTGGGAAGGTTTTAGAGAAGATAGTCGCTGTTAAGCTGCAGGAATTTTTGGAAAGGGGGAAGCTGCTTCCAAGAGGCCTGGGGAGCTACAGGCCAGGAAAAGATTCCTGGTCAAATGCAGCCACTTTTGCCTTTGATGTTTATGAGGGGTTCCAGAGTAGACAGGAAACGATGGCGGTAGCGCTTGATCTCGAGGATGCATAAAATAGAGTTCGATATGATATTTTGATGACCGCACTGATGGAGAAGGGGGTCAATCCCTGGTTGGTGAACTGGATAGCAGCCGTCCTGCACTCTCGTTATGTTGCTCTCCGTCTGGGCGCATGGACCTCAGAGCCACATATGTTAACCCCGGGACTGCCACAGGGATCTGCAGTCTCACCGGTGCTCTTTAATGTGTATACGAGCAAGATTGCAAACCTAGAAGCACCAGGGGTTGGAAGAATACTAACATTTGCAGATGATATTCTTGCATATAGGCAGGGGAGAGATAGGGAGCAAACAGCCCAGGAGTTACAGGCGACAGTAGATAAAGTGATTGACTGGTGCACAGAAATGAGTGCTGTCATCCACCCGGAATAGGCGGCGGTTTTGTGGTGCTCTCTGGACAACAGGATTGTAAGAGCTGATGTCCCAAGCCTCGCGATAGATGGTAGAAATGTCAGCTGAGAGAACAAACTGAAGTATCTGGGTATCACATTTGACAGGAGCCTATCCTTCAAAGACCATGTGGAGACGGTTGTGACAAGATGTCAAAAGGGACTCAGTGAACTTAAAACTATGGCTGCAATGGACACAGAGCAGAGAATGCTTTTCACACTATACCAGCACTTGATCCTCTCAGTAAATGATTATGGATTAGGTCTGCTCACTGTCTCAGAGAGTCAGCTGGTGAAGTTAGAGCGCATACAGAACGAAGCTATGCGGGTCATTCTGGGATGCACTAGAGACACCCTAGTAGTGTGTATGCGTTACATCCTTGGTCTGCCGACTGTTGCTGGCAGGCTCAAGGTGATGCAGGCGAAGGCATACCTCAGAGTAGCTGCAGACACAGACCACCCACTACAAGAGGCGCTGGACGCAGTTATGGGTCATCGACTAATAAGAGGGAAATCATGGATGGCTCAGGCGGAGGATACGATCAGACAGATGTGCCCCTTGGAGAACATTAGGCGTGGAGAAGAGTAGGTCAGAGTGCCAGCGGAGCAGTCAGACTTGTGCAGAGTTATAATCACAATAAGACTGGAGTGCAGAGAGTGGCCAGCAGGGGCCACGGAAGTGGAAATCCAGCAACTAATTCAGGACAATGCTCACTCGGGTGATGTGATTATCTACACAGATGGTTCGGTGTCAAGAGGTGAGAGAAGTGGCTGGGGGTTCATAGCCAAAGCTAATGGTCGATGTTTGGGGCAGGAGAGCCTGGCATATGATACCACAACATCCAGCTTAAGAATAGAGGTGGAGGCAGTCACTGCGGCTCTCCGCTGGATGGAGAATACGACACACACACACACATCGTGATTGTAACTGACTCAGAAAGCATGCTGACGAGGGTGAGGACGGGCAGGCTTCGTGCGGAGTGGCTTGCTTCGCTTCGGAGGTCACGGGTGACAAGCATCGCCTGGATCTTTTCTCCGGGGCATGCCGGTGTGCTGGGAAATGAACAGGCGGACAGATTGGCTGGCTCTGCAGAACTTGGTGGAGTATTGATACATGACAAGGCAGATGTGGTTGCGGCCTTGTGGGAGCACGTGCACACCTCGGAGGAGCAAATGGATTACCATGGTCTGGCAAGAATGAGACAGCGAGGAGTGACGAGGGGATCTGGCCGACGCTCAACGCTCAGAGGAAAGGCGAGACGGACTTATAATCAGATTGCTACTGGTACTATTAGTGTTGGAACTCTTCGCTGGCTACTGAGGATGGGGACGGAGCACTTATGGGAATGCCCCGAATGCTGTGATGTCGATTCCTAAATCAATCAATCGTCTATAATATATATATATATATACTATATATATATATATATATAATATATATATATATATATATATATATATATGTGTGTGTGTCTCTCTCTCTCTCTCTCTCTCTCTCTCTCTCTCTCTCTGTCTGCCTCTCTCACACACTTTCTTACACACACACACACTTTGTCTCTCTCTCTCTCTCTCTCTCTCTCTGTCTGCCTCTCTCACACACTTTCTTACACACACACACACACACTTTGTCTCTCTCTCTCTCTCTCTCTCTCTCTCTCTCTCTCTCTCTCTCTCTCTAACGTTCTGTATGTATGTCTCTGTGTCTGTTTTTTCTCTTTATCTTTTTGTCTTTCTATCTCTATCTGTCTGTTTTCTCTCTTTCTCTGTTTGCCTTTTTCTATCCCTATCTCTTTGTCTGACTCTCTGTCTGTCTCCCTTTTGTCTCCCTGACTGGCTCTGTTGGACTATCTTGCCTTCTCTCTTTCTCTC
>JACEFZ010000419.1:140000-165000 GCA_014155875.1 Cepaea nemoralis
GGCGTCATGTACTTAAATTTTCAAAATTATTCTACATATAAAGTGTAGTAAGCCTTTACAAACACCCCGTAGAAGCCAGACTAAATTCCATTGACACTGAGATGTAAACAAACTAATAGCATCTCTTATTTACATCTGCGAGCGGCGGTAGCGTGATGGCTATCACGCATGCGCATTGGTGTGGTAGTCATGAATTCCCGTCACCCTCCTGGCGAGTTTTTTTTTTCTTTTTCTTACGTGACATGGGCTCCCGGGTCACGTAAGAATAAATTGGATACTAGGGGATATTCTGGGTGGAAATAAAGGCGGCCGGTGTAATGCTCACCACATCACCCCTCGTTTGTCGATTGATCTATAAACATATTGAGTTAGCATTGATCTATCAACATATTGAGTTAGCATTGTGTATCTAATGCACAGCCGGCGTAATGCTCACCACGTCACCCCTCGTTTGTCGATTGATCTATAAACATATTGAGTTAGCATTGATCTATCAACATATTAAGTTAGCATTGATCTATCAACATATTGAGTTAGCATTGATCTATAAACATATTGAGTTAGCATTGATCTATCAACATATTAAGTTAGCATTGATCTATCAACATATTGAGTTAGCATTGATCTATAAACATATTGAGTTAGCATTGTGTATCTAATACATGACCGGTGCCGTAGCGAAGGAGTTACGAACGCATTCGTAATCCCACGTAGCACGTTCGAAACACAGCTGCGAGTGATTTGGAAGCAGACCGCCTTGTGCTGGTTCTCATACAACAGTATAAGTGTTGGTTGTTCACAAAGTAATGGCAAACTACTGAACGTAAACTTGCCTTGAAATCACCGTAAACAAACTAGGGTTGACTGTGACGTCCTGTAAAAAATATACAACTAACTTTTTACCCAATGCACCTCAAATCATGCAAGAGATTCCTTTACTTACGTAGGTCACAGCTAACTATGGTTGATACACACTATCATGTGCCTCTCCGTTGGCCCGGTGCTTTGGTCCTCTGCTTGCTGAACCAATGTAAAGACAGGTAAACAAAATGACAAATGTAGGAGTCTTTAACAAACTGTCCGTTTGTCTTCTTCCCCTTTCCTCAACATGCACGATTGGTGAACGAAAGATGAGTGATTGGAAGGACCGAATGTAAGAAAGGTCTGCGTGCTCAATTTGTAACCCTTTGAAAATAAAGTTTATTCGTTAGTTCGTTTGTTCGTTCCTTCCTCTTTCGAGGTGAGTGAGTCACGCCTAGCTAGCACCTTGCAAGCCAATGTCTCAGACTTTTGCTCCTGAGATAAGCATCGTAACGTCTCACCTACGTAGCCCCAAAAGGCATTAAAATGGGGAATTTAAAATCAAGATAGTTGCATATCATTTACAGGATGTAGCAGTCAACCCCAGCATCTTTTGGTTGTTCGTGATTCCTGGACAAGTTTACATTCAGTAGTTTTCCATTTCTTTCTGAACAACCAGCACTCATGCCATTTCAACGCAATGCGGTCTTCTGCCAAATCGCCCGCAGCTGTGTTTCGAACGCAGTATGCGGGATTATGAACTTTGCCCATAACTCCTTCGATACGGATCCGGCTAAAAGTAGGGAAATAAGTTCGAGAAATAAAACATTGTGGGCACAAAAGATACAAGAACAACTATAACAGACAGACATGTGAGGTCAGCGTGAGGGAGACAGAGAGCAGTTGGACAGGGGAATGTCAGCTCTGTAACACATATAAACCGCCAAGATGGTGTTTTGGGACTGGGTAGGAAATAAGTCTCTACACTAACCTCGCTTCGATAGATGCCAGCCCCTTTCAAGGCTCAAAACTACCTGAAACTTCGGAAAACAGAGTTAAAGCTCAATCTTCCCCGTGGATTCACCAACCAACGAACCAACTGCCCAGAGTTACATTTACATTGTCATGTCATCAGCCGTGGTGGGGCAGAGGTTCGGAACTAGCTTACTAAATCCATGGGTTCGATGTCCTGTTGCGGTAGTATTTAATTATTTCAATTCAGTACAGCCTTAATGTTGACGCAGCCTCGCAAAATGTGTACAAGAATTCAGCGAAGGAAAGGTCATTATCATCATAATGTGCCATGTCGATAATCTTGGACTATCATAGTTTGCCATCTCACACGATCCCCAGAATCAATGATCAGGTCTGTGTTCTTGTCTCAATTATACCATGTGACCAAAGACATTTCGATATTTATCTCTCAGCCTTTCCTATGCTCTGTTCCCAACAATCTTGCCAGTTGTCACTAAGTTTTCCAGGTGTGTTTCTCCTCACAAGGTTACAAAAGTATATGACGGTCTACGTGTAATTTCTCGAATTAATTCACGGTTTATGACTTTAAATAAGTTGGCATAAAACTGACCATGAATCTTACGCTTACCGTCCAGTCATGGAAATGACGGGCCTAAAGATTATGCTTTTATGGCAGTAAATAAGTTGTGATTCATCTCTCTATTCATGCAATTAATAAGGTTTGCGATGTTTTCTTGTGTGTATCTGCACCCGATATCAACTGGGGAACCCTTTAAGGCGACACGAATAAATAAATAAATCCACATGTATTTTTGGAACTAATAGAAGTAGACGAAAGAAGTGGAGATTAGAAGACACAGAGACAACATAAAAATTGAAAGCTATAGTGTTCCTGCTGGGATCCGTACCTGTCACCTAAACATGACGATAGCGCCTCGCCGCGGAACAAGTGTACTTCGACGTACGGCCAACTAACTAAACACCTCTATGAAAATCAACGGGACAGAGCGTCCTTCAAACATCGTATTGGGCGACAAGTGGCGCTGTGATGAGGTCATTTCTTATCACCTCCCCGAGGTTGATGATTTCAGCTGTGGTAAGGCCTGCCAGGGATCACACACCTGGCGTGCTCTGAGACAGAGGACCACAGTAAATCCCTATGTTTACATTCAACGACCAAGCCACTCTCGAAGACATATGCGCACGATCGAAATGAGTGCGCTGCTTGTGGTATATGGGGATGAATGTGCAGCATTCAATGAGGCAGAGAAGAAGATCGCACGAGCTGATCGACGGAGAAAAGCCATAAAGTTCAATGCAGCACAACCCCCCTCCCTCCCTCCCAATTTATTTGATAACAACCTACTGTCCATAATGTCCACACCCTTCAGAGCTCGTATCGGCTTCATCGGTCACCTTCGTTATTATAATGTTGTTTCTGATTGGATGACGAGTGGTCTTCATTATTCATGATGGTCGAACAACAACGTCGAGTTAGAAGCACAATTATCACTTTTTTCATATCCTTTTTACAGGACATTGCTGTCAATACCAGCATTTTACTACTGTTGTTGATGTTTTGGCAAATTTGTGTTCAGTAGTTTGCTATTGCTTTCTGAACGACCCGCTCCTATACCAACTCGTTAAAACCCAGTGAAACGCGGTCTGCTGCCAAATTGCGCAACTGAGTTGGAGCTGTATTTCGACGCGGGTAAGCGAGATTACGGATCGCGTCCTTCGGCACAGAGACCAGCAAAAAATTATCACAACTCCCATAATATTCAAATCTTCTAAATGTGAACAACTGAGCGACGAAGCTCGTACAACAACAATGCTTCATGTCAATGTCGCTTCCAACAAAATTTGATGTCATTGTCGCAACAGAGAGCGGTCGGTCCTAGGTTCCGATGTCAGGTCTCAACGTTTGCTACGTCTGGGAAAGTCTGGCTTCCTATTCCTCTGTATACTTAGGCTTACAAACCATACTGGTCAAAACACTTCATATACCCACAATATTTTATTCTGGCTATTGGAGTAGAGACATCAGAAACCGTTATAGTTTATCTCATTTACAGTTGGCGTTACGTTACTGCTCTAAAGAAGACGAACCAGTGCTCATATCTACTACCTAATATCAGTGTACGATTGCATGTGCTCCTTTAGCCTCTCCTAAGCGCTCCCTGACTGATCCAAGCTTGGATTTCATATTGCAGCAATCCGCTGTTATGTCTTCATTGTTCGTGTCATCACGAAGCATTGATACCCTCTAGTGTCAATCCCTCATCACGGCTAGTATGTTTGTTTTGAAAGTCAAACAAGCGACCCTTACATTGTCACGAACACCTGCATCGCTGCGGGAGCCTGTCTACCATTACTGCATGCTGTGCTGCTGGTTTAGGCCGAGAAGGGAAAAATATGGGTGGGAGGGGAGTGTTTGCTGATTTTGTGGTTTTAACTCTTATTATTCGATATAACGCTTGATTGAAATGTGATGAGTTCTATAACGCAAATCGCTTGCATTATGAAATTCAATATAACGCGTGATTTATATGTGATAAGTTCTTTACCATGAATCTCGTGCATCACCCGGGAAGGTTAACCCGGTCAACAAATGCCCGCAGAAGTCGGATGTGTCGGCCTAACGGCGCAAGGACGCAGCTCTACTGTAAACAGGCACAACGCAATCACGTCCGGAAAAAAAAACTCCGGATGAACGAAGAAGAAGCAGAAGAAGAATCTCGTGCATCATGTAATTCAATATAACGTGTGATTTATGTATGATGAGTTCTTTACCGTGAATCTCATACAACTTATGATTCAATATAATGCCCGATTGATATAATATTGGTTTGTTGCCGTGAATCTCACTATCACATATTCAGATATAACATGTGACAGATGTGTGATTTGATCTTTACCGTGAACCTCATACATCATGTAGTGCATTCTCTTAGTTTGGCATTTGATCAGTCTCCACTCCCATTGTATATATGTCAATGTGCCCTGACAGATCTCTTTACCTGGTGTCCTTGACCAGTTCTATTTGTGATATGGTTTATAGTGTGGTAGAACAGATACACCATCATTCCCTATAGGAAATGATGTCGTAAAGAGTGACCAGAGGATCTGACCGACACTCAATTCTCCGTGTTAAGTCCGACGGGCACATAATCTGATGGCCACTGGTACCTTTATTACGTAGACTCTTCGCTGGTTGTTAAAGATAGGATGGAGCGCGTATGGGAATATTCCGAGTGTTGTGATGTCAGTTCTTGACTAACTCTATCTGTGATATTCCTCCATGCCACCGGCGTGGTTCATAAGTCCATAAAATATTATTTCTCTCGGTCTGCCCCTTCCTTTTCCTCTGCTGATTTTTATAGTAGTTACGATGTTATCCAATGCCTCTCTTCTATTTACACAACCATAAAACACTGTTCGTTTCCTTATATGTGAATATAATATTCGATTTTCATTAACCATTTCCAGCCACTCATTATTAGTTGCTCAGGAAGTCCAAGGTATTCGCAATATACGTTTCAGAAACCACACGTATATTTCTTCCAAGTTCTTGCTAATCTGTTAGTTCACAATCCATGATTCATCGTCATATTGGAGATCAGGTTTAAAAGTCACGTATTCGTCATATTTCATGGGGGTTGTATATCTCCTTTGTTATGGGTTACGAACCCTTCGGGGACTCTTTTTTTTTTTTGCATATCCTTTACAGGACATCGCAGTCAACACCAGCATCTTTCAGCTGTATGTTGATTTCTTGGCAAGATTACGCTCAGTAGTTTGTCATTGCTTTCTGAGCTGCCGGCTCACATACCCCGTAAGTTACCGATGCGATTCGAACCACTGCTGATTTTAACCGTCATCACGTTACCGACGAGAGTATACGAGATTACGGAGAAGAGTCATAACATCTAAGCCACGAAGCCGGCTATCAATCAGTCAATCAAGTGCCGTCTTCACAATGAAGGTTAGCTGCAATGGTTCTCCAACATAGCGTGTTTCTCTCGCCTTGATTGTACATTCTGTCAGACTGCGATTCGTCCATCTTTTGATGTTATCTTCTCATTTGTATCGCTGTCTACCTGGCTTGCCTTCAACCTAACCCTCCTGTAGGATTTTATAAAAGTGCTACGTCTTTTAACTTGGCCGAAATATTTCACTTGCCTCCTTTTTATAAGAGTTAATTTACGCTTGATTAAACACTTGCCACACACGGCGTACAGGCTAAAAGTTTGACTTCACCTCCTATTGTTAAACACTAATATCTCTTACACACTGGAGCCCGCAATTCGTAATGCGTGAGACAATATCCCATTCATAATCAGAATCACGAAGTGGGTCGTTTGCAGAAAGTCGCTCCTATCACGGCCCGACGTAAAGACTCTTGATCCCTTGTAAATTTCTCTGCCTCGTATATTTTCATTCTCAGGGTGTCTTTATTGACCGATGCCCACTTTCCAAAGATCGATCTCTGCGCCTACTTTTAGGATACATGCCTTCTGTCTGTGAGTTCTTTCCAAATCACAGGACGTTAAATATGGCAAAAATAATTCAGTGTACAAATCATAATGCTGTCTTTGAGACAGTTTCCGAGACATAATGCTGTCTTTGAGACAGTTTCCGAGACATAATGCTGTCTATGAGCCAGTGTTCTTGGATATTTCAATTCTTAACCTCTGCATTGTTACTGGCAGTCTCCTTTCTAACGTCTCACGGACAACTCCATTAGTGTGCATTTTGAAGCCAAGGTATTCAAAGTGGGCCAACCTTTCTTACAGTACAGGTAGGCAGACTCATACGACTTAATAGGCTAAGTTGATGGGCAGTTGTGGGCTGGACAAGCTCTTAGTACAAATAGCCAATCTCACACCAGTGAATGACTTCGTTGACGAGCAGGTGCTGGTTGAGTGGACGGAGAATTGACAATTTCCGCTACCTTGACCTTTTTGCTTGCCGTTGCCTTTGTGTTTAGAGAGATATCTGGACAATGGCACATGCTCACTTCAGTTGTGAATGAATGTCATCTGGGGGCCTCTCCTACCTTCCACGCATAGATGGATAAATTAGATAGTGTGGGAGTTAGTTAGGTGCATGTCGTTCGCAGGACGCTGCAATCAACCTCAGCATTTATTGGCTGTTTGTGAGTTTCTTTTTTAAATCTTGTATGACGTTGCGATCAAGGCCAGCTTGATTGTTTAGGCAATTTTGCGTTCAGTAGTTTGCCATTGCTTACTGAACGAGAAGTCAACGTTTACGTCTAACTTAATGCCGGTGTAGAGGTTTTACTAGGTAATTTACTTTAGTATTTTGTTATTAACGCTCCGTGGCGAAGAGTTTACGGACGCTGTTCTCATTCCCCCATACCCGGGTTCGAAACACAGTTGTGGGCGATTTGGCAGCAATTGTTGTTTATGAAATTGTATGGATATCGGTCGTTCAGAAAGCAATGGCAAACTACTGAACGTAAACTTGCCCAGGAATCACGAACGGCAAAAAATTGACTGCTACGTCCTGTAAAGGATTTGCAACTAACATTTTTTTTTTTAGTTTGTTATTGCTTTGTGACAGAACGACGAATTATATCATCTAAAACAGCACAGAGCGGTCGACTTCAAAAACTCTCGCGCGGATTTTTAACCCTGGACTCGGTATGTTGGGGAATTATACTATTTTTTTAAAATATCCTTTACAGGACGTTGCCGTCAACATCAGCATGTTTCTGCTGCTGTTGATGTACTAGACAAGATTACGCTCAGTAGTTTGCCATTGCTTTCTGAGCGGGCGGCTCACATACCCCGTAAGTTACCAACCCGGCGAGAACCGCTGCCGATTCTCGCGCAGGTTACGTTACTCACGAGAATTTACGGGATTACGGAGAAAGACGTTGACCCCTAGGCCAGCGAGACCGATAATTACACCATTACACACATATAATCACGGAGAATGAAGCACTGTTAAATAAACACTTGCTAAGGAACTAATTCATATTTTCATTCAAATGTGGTTCACATTACTGAATTATTATTACTTTTGTTTTGTTTTAACATAATGACTTGTAAAGAAATAGCCAGCAATGATCGATGTTGTATTTCTTCATGAATTCCATTTTTGGTTAAAATGTTCATTTACATTCATATTTCTTTACTACAGCTTTATTAATTCTAATTTAATATTTTAAAAAAAAAGAACGACACGGGGATCATGACAGCATAGCCTAAACATTCACAATCACATACGCACGCACGCAGGCAGGCAGGCAGGCAGGGACGCACACACACATACACTTACGCACACACATCCATACACGCATTGCGTTTATTTGCCGAGTCAAGAACCGTAACCCTTCTCACCGTGGGAGGAAAGTAAGAGGAGAGAATCGACAGTCACCCACGGGTATGTTCCCCTTTCTGTGGAAAAAAATAAACAAAAGGACAAGCCAGCTGTGAACACCGTCGTTGACGTTTATTGTAAAGAAACAAATTTGCCGACAACTGCCTTTGTGAGCCAAACACTTGTTCACCGATGGTACCCGCACACGGAACAATTAGGTAAACACATGCAGGTGTCTGGGATTGTTGGAATGGTGACAATTAAGACTCATTTTTTTTTCCCAATCCTAAATTCACTTCAGTACATTTGAAATGTTTCAATTGTCTGTTTGTGTGTGTGTGTGTGTGTGCGCGCGTTCGTGCGCGCGCATGTGTGTGTGCGTGCGTGTGTGTGTGTATTCGTGCGCGCGCGTGAGTGTGAGCGCATGCGTGCGTGCGTGTGTGAGTTAATTAATGGATAGAGCCCAATTGTATCTTCCCCCACTGAGGGATGCTTTACTGCAAATACGGCATTGGGACCGATCCAGTCTAAAATGTAAAATAAAGGATCCCTAATCGCGCTATGAGGCTTATTCGGTATGTGGTGCTGATATGTGTAAAGTTGCTTGCTTGCTTGTGTTCGTTAGCTTGAGCTCCAACGCGAAGTCCTGTATGTCGGATGAAGGCATCCTGTTGTCCAACATCAGTGTGATGTCATACAGGACCTGAGGTTTGCGTGAGTATCCGTTGTCCCATGTCTGGCTTATTGGTGTGCAAACTGGTGGTTCCTTGTCGTACAGGCAGACACTCTCTGACTTCGGAGGAATCGGCGACCCTACTGACTTTAGCCAGGACCCCGAAGGGACCTGTTGCCCAGGACGCTCGACGAGGACGCGTCAATAGGTCTTGGCCAGTATATAACCCGGCCCTGGTGCCTTTGAAAAACACCTCTGCGTCTTATGTGTAAAGTAATCGGCAGACAATGTGTGATGTAATTATCGAGCCAACCGCCTTTACCTTCCATGAAATCTCGCGGTATTCATTTTAGGCTAGGTCGGCTTAGATGCTCAGGTCAATTCATTCATTCATTCCTTTGCAGAACCTCGCTCTCATAACAACTTTCCAGAAAACCTCTCGATCATAAGCAAGATGTCCCGCGTCCGATACACCCATCTGGAGATCATCCGCCACATCCTGCACCCATCTTCTCTTTGGCCTTCCTCTTCTTCTCTTCCCAGGCATTTTTTTTTCTGTTTTTTGTTAGCATATTCTTTACAGGACATCGCTCTCATAACAACTTTCCAGAAAACCTCTCGATCATAAGCAAGATGTCCCGCGTCCGATACACCCATCTGGAGATCATCCGCCACATCCTGCACCCATCTTCTCTTTGGCCTTCCTCTTCCTCTCTTCCCAGGCATTTTTCTTCTGTTTTTTGTTAGCATATTCTTTACAGGACATCGCTGTCAACATCAGCATCTTTCAGCTGATTGTTCATTTCTTGGCAAGATTACGCTCAATAGTTTGCCATTGCTTCCTGAGCTACCGGCTCACATACCTCGTAAGTTACCGACGCGGAGAGAACCGCTACCAATTCTCGCGCACATAACGTTACTCACGAGAGTATACTGGTTACGGAGAAAGTTGTGTAACACCTAGACCAGGGAGATGGCCCCAGGCATATACCCCTCCATTATTGTTCTCTCCAAACTTTCGTGGCGTTTCAAATGACGAAAATATTTCAATTTTCTTTGTTTTATCGTCTTTAAAAGCCAACCTTCTTCAATATTAAGCTCTTGAAGTATGGATGCATTTGTTCTTTTCTTTACTCAAGATATTCTTAGAACTCGTCTATAACATTTATATTCAAATGCATTTATGCGCTGTTCAGCTTGTTTAGTTGAGTTGAGTTGAGTTGAGTTAAGAACCGACATCACTGCACTCAGGACATTCCCATACATGCTCCGTCCACTCGTTCAACAGCCAGCAAAGAGTCATACTATCAGATTAAAATTTCTCCTAGTCTTCCCTCTCAGTTTTGAGATTCTTCCAGAACCCCTACCGATCCCCAGCAATCTCATTCTTTCCACATATGGGTTCTCAATCTGTTCCTCCGCCTTCTCCACCTGGTCTCACAAGCGTACGACCACCTTCCCCTTGTCCATAGGCAAAATTCCGCCAAGAGGTGCCTTTCAGCTTGTTTAGTAAGTGTCCAGGTCTCACAGACGTATGTCGCAATGGGAAAGATGCATGCTCTTAAAAATCTAATATTTGTAGTTCCGTCTGGCCCACTCCATAATTTATTCAATTGTTTTAGTCTTTGAAGAGCAATTGATAGTCGTCGTTTAATTTCTTTCATTGTGTCACCGTTGTTGGTAATCAATGACCCAAGATATTCAAAATTTTCCACCACCTCCAATTTTTCCTCATTAACATATATTTCTTTCTCCATAGTCGTTTTATCTGTATGCATTATCTTTGTTTTTGCTATGTTAAGATATAAGTTGTGATATTCACTATTCAATTGGGCTGAAGCTATTAGGTTTTCTGTTCCATTCTGTGTTGTGGATAGCAATACTGTATCATCAGCATACCGAATCTCTGGTATGTCATGACCACCGATATTTAGGGCATCATATAGCTCCCTATTCATATCATCTCTTACATTTCTCATTATATTTTCGGCGTACAGGTTAAACAAATAGGGTGGCAGCACGCAGCCCTGACGGACTCCTTGCTCGATGTCAAACCAGTCTGATGCCTCGCCATCTATTCTAACAGCTGCTTGTTGGTCTAGATAGAGCATTCTTATGAGTTGTATTACATGTGATGGAAAGCCCACATTCCTCATGATTTCCTAGTGTCTGAATTTCAACAGTCAAATTAACAAATTATCAAAGGTAAATTAATAAAAATTAATCCCAGTTTCGGAAGGGATTGGAACATATTACCACGGGACAGCAGGCAAGCGTGCTACTCACTGCGCTACGGCAGCTTCCATGGACAAACTGTGCTTCACAGAAATCATTATTGCTCACACTTTTTTAATCTTGCATGTCTTTGATGATGATGATGATGATGATGATGATGATGATGATTTCTTCTTCTTCTTTCGTTCGCGTGAAATATGTCTATAATTGCAATGTTGCCTCTTGTACGCATTTAACTGTCTTTTTTAGTTCACACAGCTGTCCATAGAGTTTATCTTCCACTGTCGTCTCTCTAGGCCAGAAGGTTTGCCTAGATGTGTTATATTTTGGGCAGTCTTGGAGTATGTGCTCTGCGGTCTGCGACGACAATCCACATGTGTACATGGCTGTTTCACCAATCTTGAATTTTGTATACATGTGGTTGCGTAATCTATTGTGTCCTGTTCTGAGGCGCAGAATAATGACTTGTTCTGTTCTGTCCATAATGTGGTAGTCATCTTGAGCAGGTCTTGGTGGCTTTCTGACTGATCTGATCATTCTTTTCTTTTGGTGGTATGTAACGGGCATATCAGGCTGTTCTTCTTTGGCTCCTTCCTTAGCCAATTGATCAGCTCTGTCGTTTCCGGGCACTCCACAGTGGGATGGTATCCATTGTATGGTGAC
This sequence comes from Cepaea nemoralis, assembly GCA_014155875.1. NCBI lineage: Eukaryota > Metazoa > Mollusca > Gastropoda > Stylommatophora > Helicidae > Cepaea > Cepaea nemoralis. The sequence continues at coordinate 151,696 of JACEFZ010000419.1, forward strand.
CTTATGCTGACTGCTAAGTTCAGAAAGTAGTGTCCTTAGTACTGGCAATTTCCCAGACAGGAGCGCCTCGATTACTGATTTTGCATATGTCAGTAGCACCACAGGTTGTGTACCATTGCTGGTATTTAGTAATTTCTCTGTTGCTATTGTGATTGCCCCAATTTCAGCATCATAGTTATGGCAGTACTTTCCTGTCGGTACTCTGGCTGTGTCCCTAGTATTATTTGGGTATTCTATGTACACTCCTGCTCCTGCATTTCGAACGGCATTTTGTGCCGACCCATCTGTGTAGACTCGGATCCAGAGGTCCTGTGGGTATTCTTCATCAAGGAAGCTGAGAGTGGCTGTTCTGCGCTGCACACTGTTCTGTTCTTCCTTGTCAAATATTCCTCTCAATTGTGTCTGGATTTGAAATGATAGTCTATGTTCATCTTTCCATGGAGTTCGCTCTGTAATAGTTGTTAGTGGGATACCAGCTGTGGGCAGATCGTGGTTTCTATGCAAAGTCGTTTGGCCTGGTGGATAAAACTACTTCTTTTCAACCGCCCCATAGCTAGGTTTTCAAATATGTTCTTCATAGGTTGGCCTGGCAAGCTGAGGAACTTTTCTGCTTGTATTAGAGTTTTCGTATCTCTGCGCTCTCTCAGTGCTTGTGTCCTCCCAGCTTCTCCATTTGCAGTATAGGGGTTGATCTCATCCCTCCTGTGGTGACTCTAAGTGCTTGATTTTGCACCTTATCCAGCTCTTGTAGTGTGGGTTTTGATGCCGATCACCACTCAGTTGACCCATATTCCAGGTGTGGTCGTATGCTCTGTTGATAAATTTTGCTAAGTATTTTCCCCCACTGGTTCCCCATGTGGTTCCACTTAGCTTTCTCAAGATGGCTATTTTCCTTCTGGCTTTTGCTACTGCTTTGTTGATGTTCTTTCTCCATGTCAGCCTGCCATCAAATGTTACTCCAAGGTATGTTGGTTCTTTATCTTCTCTTAGGGGTGTTCCATTTATCTGGATCATCCCTGCCTTTTGTTTTGAAGAGAGGGTAAATAGAGTGCTGCTGCACTTGTCAGTGTTTATGCTGACACACCATCTATTTGCCCATGCAACAAATGTATCTACAGCTCGTTGTAGCAATCTGGTGACCACTGATGCATGTTCATTTGTGCTGCATAGAACCAGGTCATCGGTGTACATTGCCGCTTTAACTCCATGCGGTAGATTAGCAACAAGATCATTGATGAGGATTAGAATAGTGTGAGGGACAAGACTCTGCCCTGGGGAACGCCGTGGCGTAGTAGTACTTTCTTGCTCTTGAGTCCGTCTATCTGTACTGGGCTCTTCTGTTGTGCAAGTATGCTTTCACCCATTTGTACATTCTTCCATTGTCTTTGCAGTTTCTCAGTTTCTTCATCAGACCTTCTTTCCAGACTTTGTCAAGGGCTTCTTCAGATCTATCCATGCCGCAAGCACCAGCTTCTTCTCTTGGAATGCATCCTCAATTTCTTGAGAGAGGTAGGTTGTCTGATCTTCCGTAGAGTAGCACTGCCTAAAGCCAGCTTGCAATGGCACAAGGATGTTTTTACTTTCAATGTACCACTGTGATTGATGATGCGTTCCAGTGTTTTGCAGAGACAGCTGGTGAGGCTAATTGGTCTGTAGCTAGAGGCAATGGAACTATATTTCCTTGATTTTAGTAAGGGTATTATGATTGCTTCTCTCCAGGCTTCTGGAAGACTCCCTAAGGTCCAGCTGTTATTGAAGATCTGCAACAGCTTTGCTTAGACCTCTGGTCCTAGGTTCCTGATCATTTCATTGGAGATACCATCAGCTTCTGGTGACTTTCTCATTTTCAGTTTTGATATGGCTAGTTCCAGTTCGCTGATTGTGATGGGTACCTCCAGAACTTCATGTACTATTTCCTTCTGTCCTGCATGTTGCCGTTTCTCTCGAATCTCTTGTTGTTTCTCTGGACTAATTTTGATATTGTTATCTTGTGCGAATGAATCCGCAAAAATGGTCAAATGCTTGGTTTCTTGTTAAGATGTTTCCATCTTTATGTTGTGGAAGTTTTAAGTTTCTCCCTGTGCCCTCATATGATGGTAATGATGATAATGATGATGATCCAGAAAACGATAGTATATACTTAGATAGTATACTTATAGTATGTGTCATTCCTGTGTATACCCACTTGGACACTGGGAATAGAATGCATATTATTAAAACAGAATACCTATTATGAAAACAGAATGCATATTATGAATAAAGAATACATATTATGAAATTGCACGGTTTTTACAAAAACCTATTATTGCAACAGTTACTGTAACTTTTTATTTGTAATCCTCGCTAGGTGTTGTGCTAATTGAACTGGAAATCTTTGCCCTAACCACCGACAATCCTGCTTTTCTGAGGATATACCCCGAAAATGTTGATTCAACATTGACTGGGTGAAGAGTTCGACCCCGTGGTGATTTCTGTGACCAAGCAATGCCAGTGTTGTGTCACTGCTGCATGGATGTATGGTCGTCTTCTCGGGAATTATGCGGAGCCTAGCCGTGAGCTGTGTTTTGGTTATGTGGCTGATACAAGCGTGCCAGGCTGATCCCGTGGAAACCATAGATAAAGATACAGACGATAGTAAAGGTAACTGTATGTGTGGATTTGTATAGTTATCAATGTAGTCCCTCCTGTTACTCTGTTCCTTTCTAGCCCCTTTAGCTAAATCACTGGGTAATTACGCTTATACACTGAAGTGGTTATTTCCCAAATTTACATGATTATTTTTTTTTTTTCTTATCTTTCGCTCGCTCGCTTTGATCTGCAAGCGTAGTCCATAAACTACATCTAGTGCACAGGACTGAATTTTGCGCGTAGATTAGCTTTGCCTACTACTAGTGTCCCTCGCCATCAGGTGAACCCACTCCGAATTCTCATGTAAACATGATTATGAATTAAGCAGAGGTCAACGTGCCCGAGTGGATAAGATAGCTCGCTCTTAAACTTCCGGTTCGCTTATAGAGGGATAGCAGGATCATTCCCTGGACATGTCATTTGGACTTAAAATGTTGACTTCTCATTCAGAAGGCAATGGCAAACTATTGAATGTACAATTGCCTAGAACATCAAAATGCGGTTGGTGAGGGGGAGGGGGTGATCGCAACGTCCTGACAAAGACAGGCAACACCTGTTCATCCCCTACAATCACACAAGCTGGCCGGCCCGGTGGCCATGTGTTCGAATCTCAACCCAGGCAGTGATTGAATGTGGTTCCCAGGTCGAGCCAGCCTAAAGTGTGTGCCTGAAAGTGTCATAGAAAGTAAAGATGGTCAGTTTGATACTGGCAGCATTACTTATTTAGTACCGATAATTATATAACAATGTTGTTCTAGCGCCATAGAGCCAATGGTTCTCATAGCGCTTAGAATGTTCCTAGATTTTTTTTTAAACTTATACCGAGTGTTTGTAAAGTCTTTGTATGTAGAACAAATTTGAAAAATGAAGTATATGATGTCATCAAAAACTGTGCTCCCCAGTCCATCGTAAAGAAACATGTAGCGAATGGCTGTCGTGTGCTGCAGCAATTTGTTTTTTCACTCCAAACAGAATAGTGTTATCGACGGAAGAAAGAATTGGTTTTTTTTTTTTTTTTTTTCAAATTTGTTCTGCACACAAAGTGTAGTGAGACTTTACAAACACCATGTATTAGTACAAGATCTGAACATCGACGTAAACTAGCTCACAAACAACACCATGTATCTCCAATTGAAGTACATTGGCCGTGTTAAACACCCCAATGGTTTGGAAAGAATAGTAATGAAAGGAATGATTTGTGGGAATGATTCGTGGGAATGCTCAGAGGCCAAGACCAAAATAAGGAGGATACTGTTCAGAGAGTTGCTTTTTGCGGATGATGTTGCAGTTACGACCCACTCTGAGGAAGAATTACAATGTCTGCTATCTGCATTCTCCAATGCTTGTTCTGAATTTGGTTTAACAAGTTGCAAAAAGAAGACACATATTATGTCGCAAGGTGCACATGGGGTACCATCAATCTTTATTGACGACGCCGAACTGGAGATAGTAGTTCATTTTACATATCTAGGTTCAGAGGTAAATAGCAAATTAACCCTAGATCAGGAAATCAACATCAGGATTGGTAAGGCAATAACAACAATGTACATGTTAGCAAAAATGTGTCTGGGAGAACAGGAAGCTTACTGCCAAAACAAAAGTCCTCGTCTACCAAGCCTGTGTCTTAGTACTCTTCTTTATAGCAGTGAAGGCTGATCAACTTACTCACACCAAGAGAAACGTTTAAACAGCTTTCATATGCGGTGTCTGAGAAGAATACTTGGTATTAAGCGGAAAGACACAATCACAAATATTGAAGTATTGGAAAGATCAAGTTGTGTGACGGTTTATTCCATGCTCAGTCTTCGTAGACTTATATGGATAGGACATGCTAGGGGAATGGATGAAGGTAGAATACCAAAGGAAATCTCTTTTGGTGAATTACAAATGGTTAAGAGATCTCAGGATCGGTCTCTGATACGATACAAAGATGTGTGTAAGCCGGACATGATTTATACAGGCATTGATAATGCACATTGGGAGCAAGTCGCCGCTGAACGTGTTGCATGGAGGGAAAATATCAGAAATGGAATCAAGACAAAGGAGAAAATTATTGCAGATAAGTCACACACCGAGCGTGTGAGACCTAAGATGGTGCATTTTGGTGGAAATAACCACGTGTTAACTTGCATCCACTGTGGACGAACATTTACAGCCCGAATTGGCCTTATCAGTCACACTCGCCACCGCCATGGCTTGTAGTTATCATGCCTTTTTGAAGCACAAACTATCGTCTGTCAAGACGGCAAGGTGCCAATGATTCGTGGGAGGACAGGCAGGGGTTAACCAGCACGAAGATGGGCATGGGGATTGTCAAGACACATTGAGCATGATAATGTCTGAGGCAGGGAAATTGGCAACGGATCCAGAGTTTTCTCCATTGGCCATGATGAAAGCAATGTGCTGCATAGAACCCTCACCTTGATGACGTAACCCATTGAGTGCCGATTGAACTTTAGAAATATAGGGCTAGCATCATTTACTCAACTACTGAACGTAAACTTGCCTGGAAATCATAAGCAGCCAAAACATGCCGGGGTTGACTGTGACGTTCTGTAAAGGATATGCAACTAACTAACTAACCATTTACTGACTCAATACACCTCGGGACGAGAAATTGGGTTCTTTACGGTTGATTTTTATTAAGTAACCAAAGATCGCAAGATGAATAGCTTGGTTCAGATTTTTTGTTTTCATATCCTATTTACAGGACATTGCAGTCAACACCAGCATTTTTAGGCTGCTGTTGATGCATTGGCAAGTTTTACGTTCAGTAGTTTGCCATTGCTTTCTGAACGACCGGCTCACATACTTCAGTAAGTAACCAACGCGACGCGTTCCGCTGCCAAATCGCGAGCAGCTGTGTTTCGTACGTGAGTATACGGGATTACGAACAGCGCCCTTAACGCCTTCGCCAGGGAGACGGGCTGGATCAAATTAGGTAAAGAAATAAGTGGGACAGAACAGGCAATAACAACTAACTGGGGTAGATGGGTTCAAAGTTAATGTCTTTAGAGATGAAGGAGTTAAGTAATCACTGCCGCGGACAGACAGGGTTAAACATCTTATCGAAAGGTAAACCTATGGCAATGTTTATTGGCGAACAGTCGCCATCATCATCATCAGTTAGTGCATCTCCGTAGGTAAGGTTGGTGTTTGCTAAGTTCCAGCAATATCTGTTCTGTTACTTCGTTGTGCATTCCGATAGTCTATATCCTTACTAAATCTTCACTTGTGTCGGTCCGGAGAACACATTTGATGTCCTTTAGCCTTTTTTTCTGCCAACTTGTCCCGCTATTATCGTTTTCGTTAGATTATATTCCTTTGATGTGACCAAAGTAGTAGGTCTTCCTCGTGTTTATTCCTCCCAGCTGCATTCTTTTTTGTATTGGGTTGCTCTAGAATTTCTTCTTTTATTGCAATCCAAGAAACACGATCCAGTCTTCTGAAAACCCATATTTCAATTATTAATTCAGATTTCCATTTTCTATTAGTAAATGCACAAGTATGGCAGACCTTGGGAATATAAGATGATTGAAGTTGGACGTGGTGTGGGGTTCATTCGTAGGATATGAAATATCCTTAGATGTCACACTCTACGGAAGTTTGCAATAAGTGCAGTTCATGCGGGAAATTAAATTTCAGATATAGTCTAATTACAAAGGAATGAAAGGAAGAGGAAGACAAAAAAGTAATACATATACTGTAAAAATCTGTATCTTCTAAAACAGGCTAAATACTAGAGAATATATTTATAGAGTGTAAATCGCTTATATTCTGTGGGATAGTAATGGGAAACCACCTACTTTAATTTACCACACACAAAAAAGAAGTTTATTAGTAGTTTTAAAAAATGTTTTTTTTTTTTTTTAAAACAGTTCATTTTTCTTTGCGCTGAACAGTCCTGCTGCAGGATGTGTAGCATTGTTTAGAGGTAACTTGTTAAAGGACAGTTAGCAAACTAGAGAGGGATTATGAGGAAACTACGGAGATGTGGTTTTATTAAAGAATGTTGCGATTACAATGTGCAGATGAAAACTATGCTGCAGATATCTTAAAAGAAGTTAACTCACAACGAGAACTGGTTACTCCTATCAAAATAATAGTCCACATTCTTGGCCATGTCACGAGAAGAGGGACAACTGGAGTATGTCATCACAACGGAGACAATCGAGGAGAGAAACCCAAGTTGGAGATCAAGAGAGAAGACGATAGGTAGTCTGACACCACGCATTGGTGGAATTAATGTCATGGAAAAATAGAAATACCAATGTGCAAGTTCTACGAGAAACAAATGAAAACAGTAAATTGATTCGAGAAATTAAACGTAGACCGGCCAGATTTATTGGGGCACGTTATGAAGAGATATAAATCGGAAAACTGGCAAGATTGAAAGGCAAAGAGCGACGGAAAGGCAGATATATATATATATATATATATATATATATATATATATATATATATATATATATATATATATATATATATATATATATATATCTGACCACATGGCATGATCGGGACAAGACCAGGGATATGATCCAAGGCTCTGGTGATCACTGTGAGTTGGATAACCTAGGCCCGCCTACGCTGATCGGCATGGCACATGATTTTGATGATGATTTCAGAAGTGACTGGTAGTACATGAGACAGAAGTCTCTGGCAGACATGATGGCCGACACCACACGGCATGGACTATAAGATTAAGACAAGTTAGAAGCTGCTGCGTCTATAGATTTCTTATTGTTGCTGACTAGTGCATCCTCTGACATCTACTTTCTCCCCCATCTCCTTTAAGTGCCAATGTGTGTCCATTAATTTCCTCACTCATATATTTCTCTAGTGCCAAGACAAACCAGCAAGTGTATGTTGGAGCGTCGAGAAGCGGTGACCCGAAGACACAGCTCGGAGACTTCTGAGGTGCTCGTGCCGGAATGCAACCTGGATGGCAGCTACAACGAGATACAGTGCCACAAGTCTTCCGGCTACTGCTGGTGCGTGACCAGAGATGGCAGGCACGTTCCTGGAACATCCGTCAAAGACATGAGGCCCAGGTGCACTTGTAAGTTCTTACAGACATTTTCGTATGTGTGGAGTTGTTAGTTAAAAGTTAGTTGCATATTATTTACAGGACGTCGCAGTCTGTCCCAGCATTTTGTAGCTGTTTGTGATTTCTTGGCAAGTTCATGGTCAGTGGTTTGATGCTTTCTGAACGACCACCACTCATACCAGTGTATGAAAACCAGCGGAAGGCGGTCTGTCGCCAAATCATGCGCAGCTGTGTTTCGAGTGCGGTATTCGGATTAGGAATTGCATCTGTAATTCCGTTGCCACAGAGCTGGTTGTTGTTACTAATGCACTCGAAAACACAGACTGGTGAAGTATATTTACAATGTAACAATGGGCGACACTCGATTTGTCTCTTTTACGTAACTCCCGATGTAAGAAGGACTCCTCCGAGGTCTTTTTAAAACTATCGGGCTTTGGCCGGGCCAAACAAGAAAAAAAAAATCTGAAGTGGCGTTTGAACTTATAATCCTCCTCAATCCTCTTCTATTTGGACTTCACACTTCTCCTTGCCGTCCCGCCCTTGTTGGAAGAATTTCAGGAAGGCCTTCTTGGGAATAGAGTGCATTGCAGCCGTAGCGTTTTACATGTCGTGTGATGACTCAAATCGGATAACTTTCAGTGGCATTTTTGTTGTTTAAGTGAATATCCAAAAATGGGAGGTGCCATGTGGGCAGAGCAGGGAACCAGAACACATAGAATAATATTATGTCTGGCCAAGAAAGTCTGTATCAGATGCGAAGAATGGGCGGATGTGTGCTCATTATGGATCTGCAAAGCTTCGGCTACACAGAGGTCCGTTTGTTTCTGACACTATTCTTCTCATCTGATTGAAGATTCGATACGTTAGATGGTAACAAAGAGAGAATTTGTAGAAGGGAAGTTATCTAAATATAATGCGAACTATGCTGGAAATGTCAAAGTACCAAATTTTAAATTTTTTTTAGAACAGCCACAAATAGTAACCTGGGGGAAAGAGGGGGGGAGATTTGTAGAATTCTATAATATCCCCTTCAGTCATAGATTATATTGATAATATACCCCATCATTACATGAGAGCTATGATACATGTGCACAACACACAATATGAATTCAAACACAATTTGAGCCTTAAAGGAAACAATAACAACAAAGTCACATAGCAACCACAGGACAACTTTTATTCTGAGCTTCAGTAACATTATCATTCATTGGCCTTGCCGACTGATAATGGTGGTAATGGCAACGATGATGATGATGATGCCGAAATGAATGATTGTGATAATAGTGGTAATGGCAACGGTGATGGTGATGCCGAGATGAATAATTGTGATAATGATTGGTGATGACAATGATAATGAATATATAATTATGTTTTATGCTGTTGTTTTTAACATGTGTTACTTTGCAAAAGACTAAAACTGGCAGTTGGTATCTATTAAATATTCTATTTTTGTTTAATTTCATGAAGTTAGTGCTTTCAGTTCCGCTAGGTTACACTGTCTGTCTGTCTGTCTGTCTGTCTGTCTGTCTGTCTGTCTGTCTGTCTGTCTGTCTGTCTGTCTGTCTGTCTGTCTGTCTGTCTGTCTGTCTGTCTGTCTGTCTGTCTGTCTGTCTGTCTGTCTGTCTGTCTGTCTGTCTGTCTGTCTGTCTGTCTGTCTGTCTGTCTGTCTGTCTGTCTGTCTGTCTGTCTGTCTGTCTGTCTGTCTGTCTGTCTGTCTGTCTGTCTGTCTGTCTGTCTGTCCGTCCGTCCGCCCGCCTGTCCGTCCGTCCGTCCGTCCGTCTGTCTGTCTGTCTGTCTGTCTGTCTGTCTGTCTGTCTGTCTGTCTGTCTGTCTGTCTGTCTATGATTAATTAAGGAAATATATTGTCGTCAAGTATACCGTTCTATTTGTCGATCTGTCTACCCGTCTGCTTGTCTGTCCATCTACCCATATGTCTGTCTGCACGTTCTACACTCGTTCTGACTGTAACTGTGCCTGTTTCTTCAAGTCCCTGTCTGTCTACCAGTGTGATATGTCTATATTCATATCTATTTTTCACGGCTACTTACCATTATTGCCTGTCTCCCTGGTCTAGGGGTTAATCCCGTATACTCTCGTGAGTAACGTGACGTGCGCGAGACTTGGTAGCGGTTCTCTCCGCGTCAGTACCTTATGGGGTATGTGAGCCGGTCATTCAGAAAGCAATGGCAAACTACTGAGCGTAATCTTGCCAAGAAATCAACAATCAGTTGAAAGACGCTTATGTTGACAGTGATGTCCTATAAAAAAAAACTTACCATTATTACAAAAATAGCCACACATTTTACTGTGTGAACTTTTGTTGTAATCTTCACCATCTTTCTTGAGTCGCACCAATTCTTCATGCTTTCCTAGTTATGTAAAGAGTTGCGATTCAAGAAAAGCGATGAAGAATAGGCCTAATAATAATAACATGGATTCTTGTCATAATGAGGCTAATCTGCTACAAATTATTCCTCAGCCAAACGGAAGAAACGCAAAGGAGACATTCGGAGACGCCAAGGTAAGAGACATTGCATTAAATATTTGAAACACAGTGGAGAGGAGAATGGAAACGGAGGGGGAAGGGGGGGGGGGGGGGGGGGGGCTTATTTTATTGTTCCTATTTCTCAATGCAACTGAAGTCTGAAATAAATCATCATCATCTTGATCTGCCATGCCGATAAGCGCGGCCGGTCATGTTTCGCCTTCTCATTCGATCACCAGAGTCGTGGATCAGCTCAGTGTTAGTGTCTCAACCATGCCGCGTGGCCATGCCATCCAGATATTTACCACTCTGCCTTCCCCATGTACTCTTCACCTCGATCTTGCCAGTTGTCACCCAGTTCTCCAATTTATTTCTTCTCATAACGTGACCAAAAAATGTTGACTGTCAATGTCTAATTTCTCTAATACTTTTATGAATTTCATTTGTTTCTTGTAGGACTTGGTCATTGGTTTTTCTGTTTGTCCATGGTATTCTTTGAAATAATTGTCCACGCTTCGCATCCATACAAAAGTACAGGTTCTATGTAACACCTCAACAGTCTTTTTCTCGTCGCAAATTACATCTTTTTATTGGTCAGTATGTTTTCCATTTTGCCGAAAGGCTGCCTTCGCCATGGCGATTCTTGTTCTAATCTCTTCAAAGCATCTCTCATCAGATGTTATGACAGTTTTGAGATAATTGTACCGATTCACTTGTTTAAGAATATTCCCATTTACTTGCATATTACATTGTTGTATTTCCTTCGTCTTTGTGACTACCATAATCTGTGCCATCTTACAATTTAATTCTAACTCTAGTTGTTCGCTGTATGCAACAACAGCGGCTACTAAATTTTGCAGGATCTGCTCATTGTCTGCACTCAATACTGTATCGTCCGCATATCTAATTAGTTAAGTTAGTTAGTTAGTCGCAGTTCCAACTTCACAGTAACGGGTCGTCCCCATTATGCTCCGTTCCTGTGCCAGTGAATATCACACAAAACGCTCCCCACTGCCCAATGTGAAAAGTGGAAAAGACAGGAGTCTCGACAAACAACAGCCCGCACATATACACTGTGCATAATGCCGCCACCAGAATGTCAACACACCAGTCCCCCACGAAACACCCTGTTCATCTCTGATGGAATCGGTAGTCATTTTCCTATCTGAATGTTTCCTAGATGTTCACCCACACAGTCCGCGAAAATACAGTTCATCGCTGATGGCAGTGGCAGTCAACCAGAAGCCCAGCAGCCACGCATTTCTGCATATGGCAAAAACCGGTCAACTCTGGGACATAGCCACCTGCCATCACTCCGAACATGCAGTCACGTTCCAAAAAACCTCAGGCAGATTCAAAAGCATTTCACATGAAACTCACAGCTCACAGTGTCGCGCCACGCACTCACTCAGTAGCAGGGCGATGGAACCATCAAGCGTCCTTAGTCGCCTCTTACGACATGCGTGGTAGGCTACAGTGTTGCTATTCTTTGCTTCCCTTATGGGCCCCGGCAACACACGGGAGCCGCATATCTAATATTATTGATGTTCTGTCTGCCAATTGTGATTCTTTTCATATCTTCTGAATTTCTGAGCATATTTCCACTGTATAGGGGAAAAAAAGATATGAAGTTAATATTCATCCCTATCGCACACCTCTCTTAATAAGCTGATATTTACCTACTTCATCATCAATCTTTATGAGTTTATAAGTCTAAGGTCGTTCCCATCGGTTTGTAGATCTCCAAGCATCTTCATCATGTTGACATGTCTTGCTTTATCGAAAGCCTTTGTGTAGTCAATAAAGCAAAGATGTAGATCTTTGTTTACTTCTGTAGAACGTTCAATTAATGTTCTCAGCATATGCACGTCATTTACTGTACACTTGCCTTCTGCAAAATAGTTGTTCCCAAATTAATATTTTATATAAACTGTAGTAGTAGTAGTAGTAGTAGTAGTAGTAGTAGTAGTAGTAGTAGTAGTAGTAGTAGTAGTAGTAGTAGTAGTAGGAGTAGTAGCAGTAGCTGTAGTAGTAGCAGTAGTAGTAGTAGCAGCAGCAGCAGCTGCTGCTGCAGCAGTAGTAGTAGTGTTAGTAATAATAGCAGCAGGAGTAGCAGGAACTTTGAGAACAAAGTCTTAAGACGCATCTTTGGGCCCATTAGTTATACACAAAGTGGAGAGTGGAAAAGAAGAAGCAACAAAGACATTTATGATCTGTGTAAGTCCCAGCTAATCATTGGTATCATGAAGGCTAATAGATTGCAATGGCTGGGGCATATAGAAAGAATGGAAGATAATAGGGAAAGAAAACTCGCTTACACTCAGGAAATAAATGACCGTAGACCCCGAGGTAGACCAAGAAGACGGTGGAGAGATAATATACAAACAGACCTACAAGCACTTGGAATCAGCGACTGGCACGAGAAGGTCAACCAGACAGACGAATGGAGACGGCTTGTATCTGCAGCAAAGAACCTCAATGGCTCGGAATGCTGAAGAAGAAGAAGAAGAAGAAGAAGAAGAAGAAGAAGAAGAAGAAGAAGAAGAAGAAGAAGAAGACAGAAGAAAGAAGAAAGAAGAAGAAGAAGGAGAAGAAGAAGAAGAAGAAGAAGAAGAAGAAGAAGAAGGAACAAATTTGAGTAGCAGTGATGAGGACCTTAGAATGAATGCATATTTTACACGCTATACAAAACATTAAATAATATAATTGAAACAGTTCTTTTAATTTTAAAACGTGGTTTCCATGTTTATTACAATTAGCCTTTCATAATTATGCTATAATTACGGTAGTATGATATATTTATACATATTGCACATGTGGATAGCGATGCAGATGTACATATATAATTGTTTATAAACATACCTGTATACAATACAGAAAAGGAAAAATGCTAATAACCAATCATTATCTTCATCGTCATCCGGTGGCCTGCTAACTAACATAAACATTCATGTATTTACACAGATCGCAAACTCTGTTGTTCTGTATCACTTCTATTGATTACATTCCTTCATTTCATCGTCCCAGCCCATCCAGCTTAATTTCTTTTAGTCTGCACACGCTTCTTCAGCCTCTGATATTCCCTATTCCCACAATATTTTCCAGTGCCTCTTGTATTATCACGTCGCCACAGAACAGTTAT
>JACEFZ010000419.1:170000-290000 GCA_014155875.1 Cepaea nemoralis
CCCATCGCAGACAAAATACACTCAAAGAGAGGTCATAGGAGTTCTGTCGTCCGGTCATGTAAACGTGCAGTCCTCACGGAACATGGACACTCCTGATATTATATGTTAGAAAACGCTAACCAATGTTCTTCCGAAGTCGGAGAGTGTCTGCCTGTACGGCGAGGAACCACCAGTCTGCACACCAACAAGCCAGACATGGGATAACGGATACTCACGAAAACTTCAGGCCCTGTATGACATCACACTGATGTTGGACAACAGGATGCCTTCATCCGACATACAGGACTTCGCATTGGAGCTCAAGTCAACGAACACAAGCACGCAAGCTAACCAATGTTTAAATGACCACAATGCCTTATGCTATCTTTGGAAAGTCTAAATAAGGGAGTAAACCCTGCAAGAACATTCCTTCCCGACAATGGAGATTTTACTCTGGGTTAAAACCCTTGGCACACAAGCAAAAAAAAAAAAAAAAACGAACATTGTTACACCAATGTTTCTAGCGGACTATACATGCTGCTGATCTAGATGATTGGGACTACCTTCACATACGTGTGTGTGTGTGGGTGTGTGTGTGTGTCAGAGAGAGAGAGAGAGAGGGAGAGAGAGAGAGAGAGAGAGAGAGAGAGAGAGAGAGAGAGAGTGTATGTGGTTTTTTCAACGTGTTTACTTTCTAGTGTCTTATTTTGGGCTGCACGACGTTTGTGACTGTCGATGCTTATTATTAATATTAGTAGTAGTAGTAGTAGTAGTAGTAGTAGTAGTAGTAGTAGTAGTAGTAGTAGTAGTAGTAGTAGTAGTAGTAGTAATAGTAGTAGTAGTAGTAGTAGTAGTAGCCGGCTTCGTGGCTTAGAGGTTATGACTTTTCTCCGTAATCTTGTATACTCTCGTCAGGTAACGTGATGACGGTTCAAATCAGCAGTGGTTCGAATCGCATCGGTAACTTACGAGGTATGTGAGCCGGCCGCTCAGAAAGCAATGGCAAACTACTGAGCGTAATCTTGCCAAGAGATCAACATACAGCTGAAAGATGCTGGTGTTGACAGCTAAGTCCTGTAAAAAGGATATGCTAAAAAAAAAAGTTGTAGTAGTAGTAGCATTAGTAGTAGTAGTAGTAGTAGTAGTAGTAGTAGTAGTAGTAGTAGTAGTACCAGCAGTAGTAGTGATAGTGGTAGTGGTAGTAGTATCACCATCATCATAATTATTACCAGCTTCATCATTAGAGTCATAGACCTTGATTATGTTTAATGGATGTTACAATATCCTACCACATATAAATGTAACAGCCATGTCTGTACTGATACTGTGACTTGTAGTTTATTATCTGTCTGTCATATGCTTTAATGCCTATAGTACTTTGCGGTGTAGGACAGGTGGGGGGGGGGGAATGTCCTTGAGCCTAGGGAATTAAGGCCGCGAACAGCGCAGGTTAGGGTTTTCATTTTGCCTCGGCAGAAAAATAAAATCCACACCTTACCGGGGACTCGAATCCAGGTCAATCTCGGCAATCTAGCTAGATCGTAGCAAGTGTGCGCTGTTCATTGTTGTATCGTCTATAAATTGTGAAGTGCCCAGCAATGTACAATGAAACAAAAAGATATTGTTAGAACCTGAGTAGAAACAATAACTACAAACACATAGCTGGCTAGGGCGACAAGGAACGAATAAATGATTCAAGGGATGGATGTGATTCTACAACTTTTGACCAGTCGACAAGAACATGCAGTCAAAGAAGCTAGACAACAAGAGCGCTATGCGGGAAGCCAAAGAAGATCTGGTGTCGTCAGTAGCTACAAGCTGTTGAGAATATTGAAGAGAGAATCCTAGCATTTATGGACTAATGGGTCTATGTGCAACGAGGATGGTCTGTTGACTAACTAACTAACCTCATGGGAATCTCAGTAGTAGCACTATTAATAATTCTACACTTACCTCAGACCAGGTAAACAGAGTAGAAATTTTAGTGCAGGAATGGGTGCACACTGTATAGTTACTAAATTTAAACACAATACATCTGTCCGACATTTCTATAATTGAAGCCTCCAAGAAAAACGCATGACAATAATAAAGTTAGCATACTGTCAGGATCTTCTATTAGGCTCGTTGGCTAACACATGTGAGACAGTACAAGTACAACGTAATTCGACGTAAGACATAGCAACACAAGTTCAATGGATTTATTACCACATTAAATACATAACAATAGTTACAGCAATGTACAACATATAACTCACAACCACAATACAGCTCATAGGTCTGACGCTCACGATATCAGTCGTTCAGCTCACAACCACGGAGATTCACACAAACGCCTTGCTCTCGACACACACGTCCGTTCAGATGTCCAGTCCCAGCTTGGTCTGAGATTAACACACACACTGTCCACTGCCTCTCGTGGGGTCACGTGGCTTTGCGTGCGTCTGTCGTCAGCGCTGGTCGCGTGTCAGGTAAGAATCTCGCCAGCCGACAACTCTTGTCCGCCGGGTGCCGTAACGATGTTGCTGCACACTTAGGCTCTGACATTCTCCCCGGGTACTTCAATGAAAGATGCCATCTTTCATTCATGATGTATGTATATACTGGGGTAGTGTTAATTTCATGTCAGAGACTACTCTTTCCCAGTGTTATGCATGAAAATACATATAAGGCATAGAAATATATACACAAAAAATGTAAGTTGTATTGACATGACAAATGAAGTACAATTTTTAACACAATTCAGGTTTCATCCCCCTGATGCCTGGTTACCTTCATTGCAATAATACCCAGTCAGATCAGTAGCACCAGCTTCACGCATCTACCTCCCAGCTATTTGAAAAAAAAGTAATAATATGATTGTTTTGCAACAACCATCTAGCCAGACTGAAATACGGCTTTGTATTAGTCGTATTAAACACTTAAACTCTGCCCTCATTTGGTCAGGAGCTCTTATGTTGGTTTGCAATGTTGGCAGCTCTATGACATGCTTGGTGGACGCCTACCTGCTGTGCCTAAACATTTGAGCAACAAAATGTCTATCTATACAATACACATTAATGAATATGTTTCAAATTATGGCCCTTGATGTAATTCACAAATGCAAGGGAAGTAATTTTGACATTTAAGAAATTCCATACATTACAATAATTATTTAATTTCTTAGCGTCATTGCTTGACGTTTCTTCATATTAACGAGAAAAAGTCGGTAATATGAATACATTAATCAAGATATAATTCTAAGATTACACTAATCAAAATAAATAAGTACCCAATTGGTATATTATATTTTATAGATTCGAAAGGATTTTACAAGTGTCATAAATTTTTGGAAATTTGTACATAGTCTGCTAATTATGTTATACTTTTTAAATTATACCGGAAATGCACACGAAACGAAAAATTTGGTTGATGTTACATTTTCTGAACACAAATGATCCGGTTTTATTTCGGAACGGATAGTAGAATGTTCTCACAGTTCGTGTCTGATGTTATAGTATGACAACGGATTATGATGGAATGTTCTTATTTCCGATGTGTTCACACGTCGAACGATTTGGATCACATTCGCTGTAGAGGTGATGTAGGAGTCAATGTTCGGTCCACATTTGCACATGTTAAAATATCACGGTGAAAAAAAATCACCCACAAATGTCACAATGGTAAAGTTCGCTTTTGATAATTGGTTAAGCGTTTGTGACACTGTTGTTGGTGTCTATATACAATTAATATCGTTCTCATTCTAACACACACTACACAATTATACTACACTCATTACATGACTTGATTAAAATAAGTATATTATACATGTCGGTCTCCAAACCGTATCACAATTTTGATTATTGACCTTACACAGTAGGTGAATGGAAAAAAATTCACTCATTGGTGGCTGTGTTGGGCTGAGTGTAATATTACACAGTGCACTCAGACATTGCTTACTGGGTCTGTCGGACAACGGGACAAAAGGTCGGCGATTGTATTCATTCTGCCGGGAATATGGCGAACTTCAAAACTGAAATTCTGAAGCTTCAAGGACCAGCGAGCAATCATGTTATTTGATGGTACTGTGGAATTGATATACCTTAATGGACTGTTGTCAGTTTCGATGATAAAGTGACGTCCTAGAAGATATCTGGACAGCTTTGTTACACTTTCTACTAAGGACAATGCCTCTAATTGCGGAATGGACCAGGCCCGCTCTCGGGGTCTTAGTTTTCTTGATAGAAAACAAACGGGATGCAGGATGCCGTTGTATTCCTGCAATAGGACTGCACCGATCGCAATGGAGCTAGCATCTGTTCTCAATCTGAAAGGTAAACGAATGTTGGGCAATTTAAGGATGAGATTAGGTGTATTCTTATCAGAAAAGTGTGCCAAAACTTTATCAAATGCATTTCGTAGGCATTCATCGTTTACAACTTTTTCGGGTTTATTCTTGGTTAGTAAGTTAGAAAAAACCTCAGTCAGTTCTGAAAAATCAGGAATAAAGTTTCTATAATAATTAATAAGTCCCAACAAACTGCGGACTTGTTTCTTATTTGTTGGAAGTGACAGTTTTAGAATTTTGGAGACAATTTTGTTGTCTGTCATGACAAAGCCATTGGATATTCTGTACCCCAAAAATGATATCTCTTGGTAAGCCATGCTCACCTTTGAAGGCTTCACTGTCAGTCCGTGCTGTCTGATAAGTTCTAGTGTCTGTTCCAGTATCTTTATATGTTCCGTCATTGTCTCTGTATGGACACAGATGTCGTCAATATAGGAAACTATGTTAGGAATGTCAGATAGGAGGAGTCGTGTCATGCGTACAAATGTGGCTGGGGCATTGACTAGCCCAAATGGAAGTTTGCACCATTCGTACAGTCCCCAAGGCGTGGCGAAAGCTGTTAGATGTCTGCTGTCTTCATGTACAGCAATCTGCCAGTAACCTTTAGCCATGTCAAGGGTCGTGAAGAACTTAGCGTCAGTCAGTTCTGTCAGAAGATCGTCCGTATTTGCCATTGGTTCAAGATCTAAAACAGTTATTTTGTTCAGTTTTCTGTAATCTATGCAAAGTCGTATTGTGTTGTCCTTTTTACGTACAATGACCATGGGTGAAGAGAAGTCTGATAGGGATCGTCTGATGATGTTGTGTTTTTCTAAGTTGATGATTTCCTGATGTAGTTGTTCCTTGTAATGTAATGGTATAGTGTATGGTCTGCATCTTATGGGTGTGTTTGATGTGAGTGTGATGTGATGCTGTACTAATTCTGTTTGTCCTGGGTTGTCTGAAAAGATGGTGTTGTACTCTTGTATCAACTGTTTGCACCTGTTTGTCTCTGCTTGACTTATGTTTGGATTGATCTTGATCTCCTTCAAGCAGTTTGTCGTGTCTAATGTAGGTGTTGGAATCTCGTCGCTAGAGTCGTCATCTTCGTGATCTATTATCACGGTGCAAGCTGTCGTATCGTCTTGTTCGTTGTCTCTGTTGAAGTATGGTCTTAGCATATTGATGTGAAATATTTTGTGTTTGTCTTTTATCAGGATTTCGTAGTCAACAGGTGAGATTTGTCTTGTCACTTTAAAAGGTCCCTGCCAAGAATCTGTTAGTAGCTGTCTGTCACTAGGTAGTAGTAGTAGAACGTCCTGTCCAGCTGTCAATGTTATAGTCCTGTTACCTTTGTCTGCGTATTGTCTGTAAGTAGCACCAGATAGTTTTAGTGCACTTTTAGCAATTTCACATGATTTCATTATCCTTTCACGCAATGATGTTACATACACAAATGATGATATGGGTTTTAATACTGGAGTGGAATCAGTTAACATTTGGTGATAAATTGTTAATGGGCCGCGTGGTTTGGCACCATAGATGAGTTCAAAAGGAGAGAAACCGGTACTAGAATGTGGTACCTCGCGATAAGCAAAAAGGACAGCTGGTAAGTATAGATCCCAGTTATTGGGGTGATCTTGAGTTACTTTGGCTAGCATGTGCTTCAGATCCCCATTAAGCTTTTCTATAATCCCGCTCGAGTGAGGATGATAGGGGCTATTGAAGACTTGCTTCACTCCTAACATTTTAGTGAAAGCTTGAGTGGATGCGGCGATAAATTGAGTGCCTCTATCAGACTGGATAGTATCTGGAAACCCAATTCGGGAGAAAATATGGAAGAACACTTCCATGATATCGTTGGCAGTAATGTTCTTTAACGGAATCGCTTCTGGCCAGCGACTACATTGATCAATAATTGTTAGAATATATTTATTCCCTCTAGTTGTTGTATGACTAAGAGGGCCCACAATGTCAACTGATAATTTTTCAAAAGGTCGACTGGCTAAGTCAGTGACTTGTAACTTTGCCTGTGGGTGTTTACCTTTCTTTACCAGTTTCTGGCATGTATCACAACTTCTGCAATATGTTTTTATGTCATTACAGAATTTTGGCCAATGAAACTGTGTCAATAGTCTTGACCTGGTTTTAACATATGCCATATGACCTGCAAAAGGTATATCGTGAGCAAGATGTAAAGCTTGCTTGCGATAAGTAATTGGTAACACAGTTTGCTTTGTTGTAACGTCACCTTTGGTGTAGTACCTGGTGAGTATATCATTGTATAAAGCAAAATGCCATTTAGCATTTTTCGTTACTCTTGGCTTTTTGCCGATCAGGTCAAAATACTTTGACAGTGAAGGATCAGCTTTTTGAGCTGTTATGAATGTTTCCTTCATCGAGTCACTAGGTGGTACTTCTGGGCTAAGCATTTGAATAGCCTCAGTTTGGTTATTTTCATCTTGCACTCTAGCAGTAGCTCTTGTTACTGCGTTCACACACTCAATGACATCAGATGATGATGGAATGATATCGTCAATGATGTGATGAGAAC
This sequence comes from Cepaea nemoralis, assembly GCA_014155875.1. Lineage (NCBI taxonomy): Eukaryota > Metazoa > Mollusca > Gastropoda > Stylommatophora > Helicidae > Cepaea > Cepaea nemoralis. Next base: position 176,837 of record JACEFZ010000419.1, read on the forward strand.
TTAGTGCTGCATTAGCTAACATACATTCAACTGGTGATATGACATTTTCAATGACATTTGGTGGTGATGTGTTATCAATAATACATAGTGATGTTATGTCATGGTTATGATGTTTGTCATTCACCTCAGGTAAATTTCCGATGATTATATCGCACACTGGGTTTGTAAGTGCTGCGACCTTTACTTTCCCGGTGAGGAATGGTGTTTCGATGTATGCCCAAGCTAATGGATACTTTTCAATATTGCCTGAAAATGTTCTACATGTGATGTGTCTACCTGTGTAGTCTGTAGGTGTTATGAATGTTGTTTTCAGGCCAATAAGTGTACTCCCGGTGTCGCGAAGTACTGTAGCGAACTTGCCATTAACATACCCGTGATAGATGTCTAATTTGCCTTTTGAGTCTATTACTAAGTTACCTTCCTCATTAGCAATAGGGATGGCGTGCCCGCATGTTAAGATACCATTTTCAAAGAAGGTATTACAGACAGTGCATGTGTTGGAACTAAATGCATCACAAGCCTGTGCTGCATGTACAGGATGTTTTTCTGTATTTTCGTCTTCTGACGCTGAGCTATCGAACAAGGCGGCATTGGCTTTGTTGGTCATATGCCTGCCTTTACAATCCATGCGATGGTGACCGTAAGCCTTGCAGAGAAAACATTTACGTAAGCTTTTGAACGATTTACGTTCTCTGTCTTGTCTGTTTACCATATTTTGCAAGTATGTTTGGTACCCTGGGTTTTTATCGCACATCTCGTTCAAATAGTGAGACATTTTACAGTGAACACAATGTCTAAATTTTTCAGAGGTAGGCCTGTTTGGTTTTTGCCTACTATAGTTTTTCTCATAGTTGGCAGCTGCTACCCAGTTACTGTCAGTAGCTTCAGTGGCAAAACACTGTTTATTTGCCGTATAATAGGCCGACCCACGTCTTTCCATTTCTTCCACACTTGTGCATTCATTCTCCTGCAAGAACTTAGAAAAAGATGTTGGGATAGAAGAAATAACTTTATCTCGAATAATGAGATCTTCTAATTTATCATAATTTTTGTTAATTTTGGCTGATGAAGTCCATTTGCTGAAAATGTCTCGGACTAAACAGAGGTAGTCAGAGAACGTTTGAGTTGATTTTGGACTTAGTTTACTGAATTGTTCTCTGTACCCTGATTCATCTAACATGAAATGTGCCATTATTTTAGATTTAATGTAATGGTACTCTTTTCTGAGGTCTTTGGGGATGGTTTCAATGACTTTCAGAGGTTCCCCAGATAGACTCCTCATATATAAAATATTCCATTCCGAAAGTGGAACTTGGTAATGTTCCATTAAAGTCTCAAAATTTTGGGTAAAGGCTGCTATGCAGTCACCCGAGGTATAGTTACGAACGATACCTTGGTACTTCTTATACTGGTTTTCTTTTTCCAGTCTTTCAGATTTCTTTGACTCTTTATTTATTGCAGTCTCAGTGTCGAGTTGTTTTATTTTCAACTGTAATTCAAGTTCTTCCCTCTTACTCTGAGCTGCTATTTCTGCTTTCTTAAGTTCACTGTCTATCTCAGCTTGCTTTGTCTTTGCAGCCATTTCTACTTCGGCTTGCTTTAATGCTGTTTCTGCCTCTACTTGCTTGGCAGTTATTTCTGCTTGTTTTAGAGCTCTTTCTGCTGCTCTATCTTCGCGTTCACAGTACTCAGCGTATTTCTTCTCACTCCATTGTGTTAATTCATCACCTTCTAACTTTAATTTTAAACCCATATCGATGAAATCAAATAATGACGACATGATGGAGAAAATATGTCAATGAAAATCAACCACACAAAATATGTTGTAAATGGTTAGTAGAAAAATAACTTACAATTGATTTGACTATACGATGCGTGCCCACTAATGCATACGTAAAGTTAAAGTGAAGAAAAATATACTCAAGTGCCCTTGGATATGATGAATGGTTGGGCAATCGGGCTAGAAAACGGTAAGGTCGTACTTCGGAACCACAAATGACCTCTACGGCAGGGTTATGGATGGTACGCAAAAAACCTGCTTTGTTTTTGGAGAGAAATAAGTTAGCGTGTGTTTGTTGGTGTGTGCCTGTAAGTCACTAAGTGTTGATTTGGTTTGGATGGCGTTGAGTATAATTGTATGTCGTAAATTTGTCGTCAACAGTGTTTCTTTCAACAGAAGTTACACTCTTTCCAAAACTCTTTGCGTTCCACAAACTCAATAAACAAAGACAATCTATCTGTATTTGAACACTCAATAACATTGATGACACATCACTTACATCAAGATGACATTCAGTAAGGACAAAGACATCAAGTTTACAAGATGGCGACAAGGTCAAAATGGTGGCAAAATCACAATGTTGACAAGGTCAAACGATGACAATTTTCACAGATCACAAATGTTTAACACGTTTACAGGATCAAACAATATGTACTGTACATTTACTAATGATCTTAAACATATTTAGACAATGTAGTAATGGATCACACTGAGACTTTTCCGATCACATGTACATCACTATAACCTTGACAAATTTTACAAGTACAAGAATTATAGTTTTAAATCACAAAGATGAACAACACACGTCTAAATATATTAGGTTCTTAAATAAAGACGAGCAACCCACGTCCACACATGTCAGGATCTTCTATTAGGCTCGTTGGCTAACACATGTGAGACAGTACAAGTACAACGTAATTCGACGTAAGACATAGCAACACAAGTTCAATGGATTTATTACCACATTAAATACATAACAATAGTTACAGCAATGTACAACATATAACTCACAACCACAATACAGCTCATAGGTCTGACGCTCACGATATCAGTCGTTCAGCTCACAACCACGGAGATTCACACAAACGCCTTGCTCTCGACACACACGTCCGTTCAGATGTCCAGTCCCAGCTTGGTCTGAGATTAACACACACACTGTCCACTGCCTCTCGTGGGGTCACGTGGCTTTGCGTGCGTCTGTCGTCAGCGCTGGTCGCGTGTCAGGTAAGAATCTCGCCAGCCGACAACTCTTGTCCGCCGGGTGCCGTAACGATGTTGCTGCACACTTAGGCTCTGACACATACATTAAACAGAGACATCGACATCAGATGTTAAAAAGCTAGTGCACTTACATATCAACTATCACCCCTACTGAAACATCCAGATATACCCATGTCCGCAAAACGACAGATAATAAACACCATATTCACACCAACCCTATGCTACCAATCTCAGACCTGGACTTTATTCAAGTCACACTTTCGCAAAATTAACACCTGCGTGATGAGATGCCAGAAGAGAGCACCAACCTAACAATCCGAGACCGAGTAAGAAATGCTATTATCAGACAGACTGTGGGATCAACACCTTGTGCCACATTTATTGAAAGGCGGAAGGTCAAGTGGTTTGGCCATGTCGTTAGAATGCAACACCAACAACTACCATAACTGGCCTTACATCAAAGATCATCTGCGACGAGACCAAGAGGACGCCCAAGAAGAAAATGGATTGACGACATCAAAGACATTGTACAACAACACGGAATGACACTATCCAGTGCCGCCCACCGGGCGCTGGAACACAAATTATTCCTCCCCACGACGCTTGACGGCAGAAGTGAAAGATGATGATGATGATGATGATGATGATGATGATGTTGATGATGATAAATTAAAACACACAATATCATTACAATAAAGAGATGTTGCTGTTAGTGTTCTTCTAGCAAAAATCTCCAGCAATAAACGGTTACAGATGTCATTATAATGGTCATATTATAGAATATTAGAAAATTATTGCTGAATAATAGTTACGTTTAGTTGAGAAAGTTTTTTCTCGCTAGGAGAAAGAAGGGTATCAACATTCTAGTCTTTGTAACCAATGGTGCAGCTGCAGTTATATTGTAATTTTACAATGTTTTAAATGCAAATGTAACATTTAAGATATATAATTGATGTTTTAAAGGTTAGTGGCTAGAAGGGCAGAAAATAAGACAGGCATTTATGCCCAATTTGAAAATAAGAAAAGTTCGGTATGTTCGTTCGTTTCATAGCTGATAAACTCTATCGTTTCCAGTACCATGGTGAGATGTTATCCACTGTATGGTGACATTTCGCTTGCTGCCTAGACTTAAAAGCAGAGATATACATGTTAAATATTGTAGTCCATTGCTAATGAAGTAGGGTGTCTGGTTTCTTTCCTCGCCGCTTTGCTTCCCAGACAGTTCTCTGAAAATTCTAAAAATTGTCTCGTGGCTTAGCGGCTGGACGCTCACCGCCCCGTTTTTCAAACGGCCGAATCCAGATCAAGGCGGATTTTTAAACTAAATCTGATTTCCCACCAAGAAAATTCAGTCTAGTATGAGTACTATGAAATGTCGGCTCCGTGGCGATAGGGTTACAAACCACTGAACGTAAACATGCCAAGAGATCACAACAGTAAAACAAAAAATGCTGGTGTTGACTGGAACGTCCTGTAAAGCATATGCAGCTAACTAGGAAATGTCTTGGCAAGATAAGGCAGGAGTATGATATGTACCACATCACTCCTGGAGTGCAGATTATTCTTTACAAATGTAGGTCTACCACCATGTACGTAATATGCATGACAACGTGTAAAAGAGTCCTGTTTTAAGGCTTCTTAGTCCCACCTTATGCTTTCGGCTCATTGTTGTCCTCCACGACCAATTTGCCAGTCTTAGTGAACAGTGATCTGGTTTATAGAGTTTGCAGGTTGAATGACCGTCTCAGCACCCTGGCCAGATCAAGTGCAGACACCCGATACTTACTTGCTTGCTTGCTTGCTTACTTACTTACTTATTTACTTACTTACGTACTTACTTACTTACTTATTTACTTACTTAACTTAACCACAGAAGCCACAAACTATATGCTGTACGATTTACTGCCTGGCATATTTTACCTCATCTCATCAGATGCATACAGAAGAATGATGTATTTCATGAAGTGAACAGATAAATCACATTTTTCATATGCTATATAATTGTTCAGCATGCACCTGATCAGATGCGGTGAAATATACCAGGCAATAAATCCAGCAATCTATTGTATGTGGCTTCTGTGTGTAAATACACGACGGGAATACATTGTGTTGAATTGCTTACATTACTTAATCTGAAGACTTGTCTTTGCAGTTTCCTGTCACGCCGCCCTAGTGTGGCATGCCGCTGGCTTATTATTTTTTTATTATTGTATAATAATAAAATAACCATATGTATCACCATGACTATTGTCACCACCATCATCTTCATCATAACCATCATTCATCCATTCATCTACTAACACTGGGGACTGTGCAATACAAAAGTGTAGCTAGAGCCTCGGTTCTGTACACTTAAGGTTTATAGTGTCTTTTCGAATATTCATATCTCTGAACTCAGCCAGTGCAATGGACCCTGCCGGGGATGATTCTTCCCAGATACCTGCAGACGACCTGAGGAAAGGTTAGTGCTTTGTTTCGTTGAATGCTTGGGCTGGGAAGGTGAGGTGTTGAATCTCGCAGACTACAGGGGTTGTCTGTGTAGAGTGTCTTCGTTTCTGTGCTCAGTGGCAAACGGAAAGCATCTATAATTGGGATATCTTGTGGTTGTATTGTGGGCATGTGTATACACTGTTATCGGAACTTGTACGTGGAAATGTGACGCCCAAATGTATAAATGAAAAATGCATGCTTAGATGTTAAAAAGTTAGTTTTATATCCTTTACAGGGCGTCGCAGTCAACCCCAGCATTTTTGTCTGCTTGAGATTTCTTGGTAAGTTTACGTTCAGTAGTTTTGCCATTGCTTTCCGAACGACCGGCACTCACATAATTGTATGAAAACCAACGCAAAGTGGTCTGCTGCCAAATCGCTCTTAGTTGTGTTTCGAAAGTAGTATGGAGGATTACGAATTGGATCCATATCTCCTTCGCCACGGAATTGTTTAGATGTAGACCACGCATATTAAAAGAAAACATGTTCCGAAGCAGACACTTGCTTTGGCCCTGTGATACAATAATGTCATTATATTTGGTATGTCTGAATGCACTGAGGATTAGGTGATCGTATGTGTAGCAGGTTTAGATGTTAACAGCCAAAACACGGTGCAATTATGAGGATACTTCCGATCTTTACTATATATGTTTTAAAAAAATATTAAAAGAAATTAAAGGATCCTTTCACACGCGTGAGGAGTATTTGGGTTTATAGTGCTAATCATGTATGTTTTATAGACGAGTTGTTCCAGCAACTTTACTCCCAATAATATTTCAAGTCTCCCGTTTTTAGCTTTCATCGACGTGGAGTCCGTGACATTGTTTTTAATCCGCGTCTCTGTGGATCTGAACACACGACCATCCGGCTGGCTGGCAAGCGTGCCATCCACTGCGCTACCGTGCCTCGTTGAACCATATATGTGCCGCTGTGAACATGTATATGTGTAAACTTCGACACATCCCTTGTGATGCCGAAACCCATAATAAGGTCAGCAAAGAATAGTAACACCATATATCCCATCAGAGGCAAGTAAATGGTGTTGGTGTCAGGCTGGTTACCGCATCTCGTAGAAAATATGGTCTTGGCATGAGGTGACTGAGGGCCTACATCCCCCCAGGAGATGACAGGCAGGAGGAGAAGATGTTGGAAAATATGTTTAAATGTAAATCACTTACGGGTCTGTTTAGATGTGGACTGGGTATGTTAAGATGTGAATCCTGCATGTTTAAATGTGAACTATGCATGTTAAGATGTGAATCTTACATGTTTACACGTGAATTATGCATGTTAAGATGTGAATCCTTCATATTTAGATGTGAACTATGCATGTTAAGACGTGAATCCTGCATGTTTAGATGTAAACAATGCATGTTAAGATGTGAATCCTGTATATTCAGGTGTAAACAATGCATGTTAAGATGTGAATCCTGCATCTACATATGTAAACAATGCATATTTAGTTGTGAACCCTGCATGTTTTAGATGTTAACTATAAATGCTAAGACGTGAATCCTGCATGTTTAGATGTGAACTATGCATGTTAAGATGTGAATCTTACATGTTTACATGTGAATTATGCATGTTAAGATGTGAATCCTTTATATTTAGATGTGAACTATGCATGCTAAGATGTGAATCCTGCATGTTTAAATGTGAATTATGCATGTTAAGATGTCAATCTTACATGTTTACATGTGAATTATGCATGTTAATATGTGAATCATTCATATTTAGATGTGAACTATGCATGTTAAGATGTGAATCCTGCATGTTTTAGATAACTATAAATGTTAAGACGTGAAACCTGCATGCTTAGATGTCAACTATAATTGTTAAGACGTGAATCCTGCATGTTTGGATGTGAACTATACATGTTAAGATGTGAATCCTGCATGATTAGATGTAAACAATGCAAGTTTAGTCGTGAATCCTGCATGTTTAGATGTCAACTATAAATGTTAAGACGTGAATCCTGCATGTTTAGATGTGAACTATGCATGTCAATACAGAATAATACATATTTATATATGAATTGTACATGTTTACATATGAATCAAGCGTGTTTAGATGAGAATTGTACATGTTTACACGTGGATAATGCATATTTAGATGTTAACAGTGCTTGTCTCGGTGTCGGCTGAACTTGTGTAGATGTGAAACATGTATGATTACAAGTGAAATAATGTAAGTGTTCCACCTATATTAAGGTGTGAAAGATGTATAACAAGCACATATGTTTGCATGTGAACAATGCATGTGTTGATATGAATAATGCATGTTTCGCATGTTTACAGTGTGTATTTGGATATAAGTATTGTAGTGTGTTTATATGTGAATTTTGTATTTAGTATGTGAGCCATATATTTATATAAATGTTATCCATCCGTGTTTTGATAGGAATCGTGTATGTTTAAATATGAAAATGCATGTTTACACTAAAATGATCATGTTACCATGTTAATAATGCATATCAGTATGTGAGCAACGCATTTTTAGATGTGAACATAATGTCGATGTGAACTGTGCATAGTTTTATGTGAACCATGCATGTTTCAATGTGAACAGTGTATGTTCACTGTGAGCCATGTATTTTTTAATTTATGAACCATGCATGAATGTTTGTCAACCATGCACATGTAAATGTTGGCGGCGCTCAGGAAACCAGACACCCCACATTCTACCAACGGCTTCGGGCGGAGAAGTGCAATAGGGAGAGTTCAAGCCTTATCCTAGTGCGAGAAAATGCAACCTAAAGACTAAATGTCCTGACAGGGCAGACCTAGCCCTAAGCCTTGGTCAACGACTGTTCTAAGATGGAAACTCCAACAGGCAGACAGTTAGATCATTGCTTTGCTGATTAGGCAATTTTGCAGCTTGTCTTGTTCCAGACGTATTGGTGTTACCTTTCCTCTGGAGTACACTAGACAGGCTGAGAGAGGGATCGTGCTGCATGGGCAACATATGGTCTCTAAAGTCAGCCCAGGCTATATGTTATGGAGAGGTATAACTCCATTTTACAAACTATCGTCTGACGACGGCAAGGTGCCAGTCAGTCATGTATGTTTAGACATAACTCTTCCTTCTCCTTTTCTCCTTTTTTCTCCTTCCCCTCCCCTCATCATCATCATCATCATCATCATCATCATCATCATCATCATCATCATCTTCTTCTTCTTCTTCTTCTTCTTCTTCTTCTTCTTATTATTATTATTATTATTATTATTATTATTATTATTATTATTCACTAAAGTAAAAAGTAAAGGACACTTTTACACGCAATTAGTCGCATTGGGCATATGGCTCTTGACCCAATTCTTTAAAGAGTAAACAACACTCAGTGGGCGATTAGATCAGCACCACGCAGGCAGCCATTACAGAGTAAACAACACTCAGTGGGCGATTAGATCAGCACCACGCAGGCAGCCATTACAGAGTAAACAACACTCAGTGGGCGATTAGATCAGCACCACGCAGGCAGCCATTACAGAGCCAACAACACTCAGTGGACGATCAGATCAGCACCACGCTGGCAAAACAACATTCAGTGGGCGATCAGATCAGCACCACGCAGGCAGCCATTACAGAGCCAACAACACTCAGTGGGCGATCAGATCAGCACCACGCAGGCAGCCATTAGAGACCAAACAACACTCAGTGGGCGATCAGATCAGCACCACGCTGGCAGCCATTACAGAGCAAACAACACTCAGTGGGCGATCAGATCAGCACCACGCAGGCAGCCATTACAGAGCAAACAACACTCAGTGGGCGATCAGATCAGCACCACGCAGGCAGCCATTACAGAGCAAACAACACTCAGTGGGCGATCAGATCAGCACCACGCAGGCAGCCATTACAGAGCAAACAACACTCAGTGGGCGATCAGATCAGCACCACGCAGGCAGCCTTTACTTCCCAAGACTTTTCCTGGTATTCATTTTAGGTCTGGTCGACCAGCGAGCCTAGGTCAATTTTAAAATCCGCCACGGTGCTGATTCGAACCCATTACGCCTAAGCCGGTAGTCCAGCGTATACTACTACGCTAACTCGACTCCCCGCGACAATCCAAATGCTACTCACTACTCCTTTAACAGTTATGCTTTTTCTGAAATTGTGGAATATAACTTTTTGCCACCCTAGGTCACTCTTGCTGAACTAAGAGTCACAATAATCAGTGTTATTATTCCTGTCATTGAATAAACTCTCCTGTCTTGACTATTTACACGGGAACTAAGCAAACATTTGACAAAAGCCACGGCGCGAATCACAGCATGTGTAAGCCTCTGTTAGAAAAACATGTCAACATTTGTCAGCTGGCCTACCCTGGATTCTTCTCTATCACGGACAAAACATACAATCTGAAGTGACGGGTTGTTGTGTAGTTCACTCACATCAAAGGAAAGCCGACGTAGCTGCTGTCTTGTTGTTGGATGTCTGGGTTGTGTGGTGACTCAGTTGTGCACTTTTTCTGTTACACGATGGTGCGTGTCAAAATACGTACGTGTGAGCGTCGTCCGTTTCACTTCTTTTGTTATAATATTATAGTACTTGTCAACACAGAGATAAAGTGACAGACAGATGGACAGAGAGACAAGCAGTCAGACACACATATACACAAATGAGCGAACATAGAGACAGACAGATAACCAAACGGACAGTTTGACGAACATGCATGCAGAGTAAGCATGCTCGTGTGTGTGTGTGAGTGTGCGTGCGTGCGTGTGTGTGTGTGTGTGTGTGTGTGTGTGTAAACCTGGTGTTTGTAAAGTCTCACTACACTTTGTATGTCGAACACATTTGAAAAATGAAGTACATAATGTCATCATAAATGTGCTTCACAGTCCATCGTGAAGCAAATATGCAGCGATTGGCTGTGGTCTGCTGGAGTAATTCTTTGCACCCCAAACAGAATGGCGTTCTCAACGGAAGAAAGCATGCTTTTTTGGTTAAACAAGTGTTTCGCAAATAGCATAATATCATCTGGAATTTGGCCTGCTGGTTCTCCAGATCTAACTATATTAGATTATTATCTATGGGGTTTCTTGAAAGGAAATGTTTAGCAGAAATAATGTACACACAAATGAGGACTTGAAAGAAGCATTCAGAATTACCATTCAAGAAATAACAACAGACACGTTGCAGAAGGTATTTGACAATATGAAGAGATGTGTACAACTATGTCTTGAAGCATTTCCGACACTTGTTATAATGAATACTTCATTGGTACTTTCCAGCTTCCTCAAAACAGCGTTAGACCACAGCAGTGACTATTTAAACTAATTAATGCATTTTTAGAACATGTTTCGTAACGGCATGTAGCCATGTACTTCATTTTTCATAATAGTTCTACAAACACTCGGTATGTATATGTGTGTGTGTGTATGTGTATGTGCGTGTGTCGTGTGTGTGTGTGTGTGTGTGTGTGTGTGTTTGTTTTTTATGTTATGTTATGTTGTGTTATTTTATGTTATTCGATGGATATAGCTTTCTTTATGGCTTTCTTTTATTTCTGTCTGTCTTTCTTTCAACCTATATGTCTTTCTTTCTTTTTTATTTTTTTACCTCTGTTTTTCTTTCTTTACTGTTCTTCAACGTGATATGTAAAATTAATGTAATTATAAGCGTAGTCCATCAAACGCACAACCTCTGATGGTTATGGCTTCTTATCGTTTTGTTTCCCTTTTGCAGACTTACTGATGCGGTCTTCCTCCTCGCTGTTACAGACACCCGACCTCCCTGTGGTCAGCAGTGGCTCTCTGAACACAGCTACTCGTTCGGACAAGCAAGATCCCAAAGGTGAGGTCTGTCAAACTGTAGTCAAATATCTCCTCGCTTAGACAGCTCCGGTGGGCACTGGGCTGGAATGTGTTAATGATGAAATACCTAAACATTTTTTTTTTTGGGGGGGGGGGGGGGGGGGGGGGGGGGGGGAGGGAGGGTATACTACCATAGGGCCTAATCCCAGCCAAGGTGCTAAATCGTGACCTGTTTACATTTTAATGTGCCTCTCCGCTCGCTCGATCACGCACTCACTCACTCTCACATATTATTCAATTTTCACCGGGTGAGTGAGTGAGTTAAAGAGAGAGAGAGAGAGAGAGAGAGAGAGAGAGAGAGAGAGAGAGAGAGAGAGAGAGTGAGTGAGTGAGTGAGTGAGTGAGTGAGAGTGTGTGTGTGCGTGCGTGCGTGTGTGAGTGAGTGCATGAGAGAGAGAGGGTGCGTGCGTGCTTGCGTGCGTGCGTGCGTGCGTGCGTGAGTGAGTGCGTGAGTGAATGGGTGAGTGGGTTGGTGAGTGGGTGAGTGAGTGAGTTTGTCAATTATTATATAATAGGGTGATAGTGTGAGTGAGTTAGTACGTGAGTGTGAAAGTTAGTGAGATAATAATTGCAAACACAGTTTAGTACATGAGTGATTAAATAATTAAGTAAATGCGCCAGAAAGTAAGCAAGTGATTAATTAAGTGTGTTAGTAAGTAGCGCAGTCCGTCAGTATGTAACCAAGTCAATCAGTCAACAAATGAGTTAATGAGTAAGTGAGTGAGGCAATTAGTAAGGCAGTAAGTAAGTAAGTAGGTGAGTAAGTGAATAAATCAATAAATACAAAGTCAGTAAGTGAGTAAGTAAATAAGTTAGGAATTTAGTAAGTTTATTAGTTGATTAATAAGTAAGTAATTATGTAGATAAGTAAATACGAGTATGTTGGTAAAAGAGTATGTATATAAGTAGGCAAATTAAGTAAATAAGTAAGTAAATACTTAAGTTAATGTGTTAGAAAATAAGAAAATAATTTAACAAAGATGTGTGTAATATAAGTAAATAAATTCAGTAAAATATGTTGCTAGGTAGACAGGCTGTCAAGCAGAAACCTTTGGAATCAGAAAGATGGATGGGTATTCAATTACGTTAGTGGGCTGGTAGGAAGGTGGGCAGACAGACAAGCGAGTGAGCGAGTAATTGAGTGGGCAAATCAATTTACAGGCATTTGCCCGAATACACGGTACAGCTCTGCCAACACGCTTAATATAAAAATCGACTGCATATCTTTCTGAGGACTCTTTTATAAGACTGTTGATTTCATCTGCGTACTGGAAGGATGGAACTCAGCCCGACCACGGCAGGGATTAAAATCCAGGACCGCTGCGCCCATTGTTATTGACTCAGTTACTGATGGATTGCTTGACATAACGTGAATAACAGCAGTTATCTCCAGGTTGGAGACAGAGGAGAGGCTGACAGAGTGGCTAGAACGCCGGACTCTCTTTCGGGAGACCCGGTTTCGATCCCTCGGTAAGGTGTGGGATCTTTTTCTTGCGGGGGCAAAAAGAAAATCCTAACCTGCACAGTTCACATCGACTGCACTAACCAGGCGGTCTTAATTCCTCAGGCTCAAAGACCCCTCTGCCATACACCGCAAGGTACTATATTGGCAGTAAATGACAGTTTGACAGACAGTCTCCAGGGTTGCCTTGCGTGACTCTGGAGCTTAAGTTTTGAAGACACAACACCGGTTATAGCTGCCCATAAAAGAGCAGAAATGCAGATAGTGCGTTACATTATTTTTTTTTCTTCCAAATAATGCTTTCTCTCTCTCTCTCTCTCTCTCTCTCTCTCTCTCTCTCTCTCTCTCTCTCTCTCTCTCTCTCTCTCTCTCCCCACCCCCATCTCTCTCTCTCTTGTTTGTTGCGCTCACTCGCTTTGAACTCAAGCGTAATACATATACGTGCCTCCACTTCTTGTGCTCTGAATTCATGTTTGCGTGTTGATTAGCTTGCTCTATCACTAGTATCCCTCGCCATAAGGCGAACCGACTTCGGCTTCCTTCCCCTCTCTCTCTCTCTCTCTCTCTCTCTCTCTCTCTCTCTCTCTCTCTCTCTCTCTCTCTCTCTCTCTCTCTCTCTCTCTCTCTCTCTCTCTCTCTCTCACTGTCTATCTAACCATTCATCTCTGTGTGTCTAGCTCAATACAATTAAAACAATCTCGGCGAGACTATCTTTCAACTTGTATGTTGTCTATCGTGTCCTATCGCTTCACTTGTTTCTTTAGCTTCTATTAGTGCCGATCAATACAATTACATTTATTTCTCCTTAATTCTAAATACAGACAAGTTTATAATGGCAATGTCGTGTCACGGCAGAACATCCTATAAGGACATTTTAAAGATATTAATTTAGCAAATACCATAGCTTTCAACGTAATCAGGGTCAGTCAATGTTATGATTTATTTTGTCTGAACCCAGAGAACCCACAGAACTGCAAAGAAGAGAGAGACGCTGCAATAAATATCCACTCCCAGGAACCGGCTGCTAAACACTACATCCCAACATGCACCTCTGCCGGAAAGTGGGACCAAACTCAGTGCCATCAGTCTAAAGGATACTGTTGGTGTGTCCAGGTAGGAAGAACCGCAATACTGGTAGATTTTATACACTATTTTTTCTGTCCGTTGTTACGTATTGGAGCATAGGATCCCAACCATCAAAATCATGCCTCTTATCTTTTGATATAACTATTTTCGTTACATGGTTGGCTCTTTCGCCCGAAGCCGCTGGCCCAAATTGAGGTGTCGAGTAAGGTGAGCGTCGTCCAACCTTTGGCGCTAATATAAAGCAGGTAGTACTGTCTACTGTCATATGGTAGCTCGGTCATATCTGACTAAAACCTGACTTAATTATAACAAGGTGTCAAAAATACTGTAATGACAGAATGTGTTCATTGTGTGATAACATAATTGATAAATCGAATACAAAAAGGCTCGTCAATACTGAAAGGTGAGGTAGGAAATACTACACAGAAAATGACACTTGATAAAACTCCAGGTATGGACAATATTCCTGTAGAAATATAAAATATACTGGCTGATGTTGTTAAAGAGGATATTACAAGGTCCTGAACAAAATACGTGACAACTCTGACGTCCCCCCAAAACATCTATAGATAAGGTTTTGTTATAATACTTAACAACTGAGAACAATGGAATGCGAATCACATGCAACAACCAGTGTAATGAGTCGCGTCAACAAACTACTCTTCCTCATTATAATGGCTTTTTTTTTTTTTTGGCAGGACAACAATGTCAACATCAGCATCTCTCAGCTGATTGCTGATTTCTTGGCAAGATTACGCTCAGTAGTTTGCCATTGCTTCTGAGCGACCGGCTCACATACCCCGTAAGTTACCAACGAGGAGAGAACCGCTACCGATTCTCGCGCACGTCACGTTACTCACGAGAGTATACGGGATTACGGAAAAAATTATAATGGCAAGTCAAGAAATAAAATACGAATCATCATCAGAATGTACCATGCCGATCAGCGTAAGCGGTCATGTTTCGCCATATCACGCGATTACCAGAGTCGTGGATTAGCTCTGTGTTCTTGTCTTGACCATACCACGTGGCCAAGCCATCCAGATATTTACTTCTTTGCCTTCCCCTGAGTTCTTTTTCCCTCAATCCTGCCAGTTGTCACCAAGTTCTCCAATTTATTTCTTCTTATAACGTGTCCAACTAACTGTGCCTGTCTACGTCTATTTTCTCTTATCAGTTTACGGTTTTCATTTGTCTCTTGTAGGACCTCGTGATTGGTTTTTCTGTCTGTCCATGGCATTTTTTGCATTTTCTCAGAAACCACATTTCCACAGCCAATAGATGTTTTTCAGCTTGTCTGCTCATTGCCCATGCTTCACATCCATACAAAAGTACAGGTTCCATAGAGCACCTCAACACTCTTTTTCTCGTTGTAATTAACATCCTTTTATTGGTCATTATGTTTTCCATCTTGCAAAAGGCTACCTTCGCCATGGCGATTCTTGTTCTAATCACTCTTCAGAGCATCTCCCATCAGATGTTATAACTGTTCCGAGATAGCTGTACCGATTCACTTATTTAAGAAAATTCCCATTTACTTGTATATTACATTGTGGTATTTCGTTTTTCCTAGTGACTACCATAATCTGCGCTTTCTTACAATTTCATTCTTACCCTAGCTGGTCACTGTATGCAATAACCGCATCTACTAAATGTTGCAGATCTTGCTCATTGTCTGCAATCAATATTGTATCATTTGCATAAGTAATATTATTGATGTTACGTCCCCCAAAGGTGATTCCTCTCATATCTTTTTATATTTTAAAAAATACTTTTACCGTACAGGGAAAAAAAACATCTGGAGACATTACACATCTCTGTCGCACACCTCTCTTAATAGGCTGACATTGACCTATTTCATTATCAGTCTTTAAGGCAGCTTGTTGTTTCCAATATATGCTTTTCTAAAAGTCTAATGTCTTTCCCATAAATTTGTAGATCTGCAAGCATCGTTATCATGTCGACATGTCTTACTTTATCGAAAATCTTTGTGTAGTGAAGAAAGCAAAGATGTAGGGCTTTTCGAAACACAGTTTATTGCAGGTAAAGGAACAAGGAGTGCAATGTCTACTTTATCGATGCTATTATCTTTTCCCTATATTTTATAGGCTTGAATACACGGAGGTAACGGTGGTGTTCAGTTGTTGCCATTGCTTTCTGAACAGATGCAAGGATCTATAATTATGTTGTTTAGACGATTCACGTTTGGCAAAGTGAAACATAAAGACCTTTCCAACAGTTTACATCAACTCTGTATAGAAGTTAAAGATCTCAGGATAATAAAGAATATTCATTGAGAGCAAGAATCTCCCATCTGAAACGAAGAACTTAGTGAATTCAGAGCAATTGCAACAAAGAGATGTTAGTGATTGTCTTTTGTTTTCACTTGGATAGCATTGAAGTGAGAGAGAGAGAGAGAGAGAGAGAGAGAGAGAGAGAGAGAGAGAGAGAGAGAGAGAGAGAGAGAGAGAGAGAGAGAGAGAGAGAGAGAGAGAGAGAGAGAGGGACACCAGGGCGTTTTCGTGAAAGAGGAGGAAGAGAAAACTGATAGTAGTAATATCAGCAGAAATTGGGGAAAATTGAGAAGGGAGAAAGATGCGGAGAGAGACTAAGGATAGCAATGAGGAGGAGGAAGAGGGGGAGGGAGGTGAAGTAAGAAAAAGGAGAGTGAAAGGATTTTACGGAGGCAGGAAGGAAGGGAGGAAAGAATAATAAGAATGGAAGACGGGGAGAACGATGGTATTGCAATGTCTGTCTGCATGATATGTTAGTAGTGTAGAACGAGGAAAGCCGCTCCTTTTTTGAGGTGGAAATCGATATTCCACCTCAAAGGGCGATAACTCTCCGGGTTTTTTAATTTCCACCTCAAAGGGCGATAACTCTCCTGGTTGTTTTTAATTTCCTCCGCAAAGGGCGATAACTCTCCGGGTTTTTTAATTTCCTCCGCAAAGGGCGATAACTCGTTTTTTTAAATAGGCGTGATCCGAGTACGTGTGGTCTAGTGACGTTAGGTATGGTGGTCAAGTGACCCCCTTAAATTATAGGTACTATAACAACATAGAAAATACAACATTCAAAATAACAAACGAGTCAAGTAAGGTATATGTTTTTATTAAATCATATATAGACAATACAATGCATATTAAATAAGTAATGGCATAGTCGAGATATTATCACTGGCAACCTTTCTTTTTATATACAGATAGGACAAAGATGCACGATGTTGCTGATATGTATATACAGAAGAGTCTTGGTCTTGAACCCTATATTGGTCCCCCCACTCGGTGTTTGGGTGTTGAGTACTTCTAAAAAAGTGTCCTTGTTTAGATGCGTGTTGTGGTTTTTGGTCAGACCTTTGGTACTGATTTTATCATAATCTCCGACACAAATATACGTCTTACTACATAACGACACCATCCCCTCCCCTTCGTATTCTAGTTTGAAAAGCCCGGGGGTTCTCTTTTCATAGGCTTTGATAGCCACACAGTCCTGACAGCTAGTAGTAGTAAATCTATGAACAGGGCAGGTTTCAGACGGGAACCATTGATTATACACTCTGTCATATTCTTCTCGTAGGTGTGGTCTAACTACTTCAGAGAGTGAGTCGGCGCTAAGGGCCAAGTATAGAGAGTCAGTGTCCATTTCACAAAGCTGAAAGTCGTCTTTAGAGATAAATTTGTCTAGAAAGTCATAATAAAAAGCTAACATTCTTAATTTGGCATACTGATAAACGAAAAAACCAATCTGTAGAGGTAGATCCCAGACTGTTTTCTTCTTTAGGGTTTCAACTTCGAAAAGATCAGCTGTAATACCAGTCATGCTTTTGAACCTGGGGTTATTGAGTACTTTGGTCGTGTCTTTTCCCTGGCAGTAGGAGACATCGGTATGTTTGGCTTTATTAGTTAACGTTTTACCGTAAGCGGCGTTACCTAACAATTTTATCGTGTTGGCTGTAATACTCTCAGCTGGATTTTTGTCCCCTTGGCGACGGGCATTAGACACTGTTTCCCCAAATTGTTTAAAACAACTAACTGGTCGATACTCTATTGTCTGGTAGATGTGTGTAACCACCAACCCATGGGCTAGATACCACTTTAAAAGAGGGGTGGCTAATAATATTTTCTTCCCGAAATAACTACTATTCAATGTCCGTCGTGGGGTACTCAGTAGTTTATTTTTTATGGCGTATTCTTTCATAAATTCCCCAATATCGTCCTTCGACACTTCTGTGTTTTTGAAAATAGGGGGCATTTCGGCAAAGGACTCTTGTAAATCAGTCGGGGTCTCTATATCGCACTCCACCAACCCGAAAAAAGTATCACTTTTTACAGCCTCAATTATCTGGTTTTCACTCAAAGAACCCCAAGGAAGTTGTGAGGGTTCCCGTAAGAAACGTTTTAATCAACGCAACCCAAGTATTGACAGCTTTGCCTGTTGTACTCTGTTTTACTTAAACTTATCAACATGGTAAAATGTACCACGTTTGATCACGCCCACCGACATGGCACACGATGACTGAAGAATTACTGCCCTACACAAAACCCCATCTAAATGTAAAATTAATAACTAAGCTGGTAGTGTTTTGTTATGTCTTTTCGTTACAAACTTGAGTGAGAAGTCTTATCAACAAACATCGTTAAATTTATACAAGAGACAATATCACAATCATAGACATATTTCAAGCGAACGAAAGAAAAGAAGAAGCGACACATGATAATGATAGACCCAGAGCGGTTACCGGCATGAAACACAGTGTATTCTTTTTGCGGTGTTACAAAGTGCCTATCTTCTTTGTTGTCCGTAAACGAAAGAGATACCAAAAGAAAATAAATAGTAGACAACGGTACGGTAGTTTGATGAACAGCGGTTTAAAGCGTGCGAACGAATTTTAAAAATAAAAAAAAATTCACACTTTGAGGATCAAACCACTTCCACCCGAACACGAACCGGGTGCTTATCAACTAAGCTATTAATGCTGGTAACGGTAATAACGCCCCAAAATTACAACACCAACCTTACAACTGCGAGCGATATTGGAGATGATAAACAAAAGAATTATAACTATTGACAAAACATATTTCTAGAACAGACATTTATAAACATATTAGACAAATATACAAATTACTCCCCCATTATGTTTAAACACCAATAAGTATTGTTTTCAGTTGTATAAAAAGTAACAGAATAAAGTATTTATTATATGTAAAACTGTGCTATGGCCTACTTGGGGAAAAATCAGATTTAGACAAATGATTCAAATATCAGAAAAAATGAACCTTGTAATATTTAATAATACCAAGTTTTAATTATTTTAAAAGCCAATATAGCATAATAAACCATCTATATATTTAAAAAAATATTTATTTATGCAAACTCGGAACACCCAGGCGTGATATGACGCCTTAAATGTGTAATAAAATAACTTTTGATAGGTCAAAAGTATTAAAACTTATAGTGAAATGAAATGTTACGATTTCGTTCTATATAAACGCCAATATTGATGTTGGTTTGTGTAATATATCAGGAGATATTGATATTATTATTATTATATTATTATAAACTCAGCATGTTGCACATTTGTTGCTAATTTAGTTCCGTAGCGGATTTTTCTAGGGGGATCTTGTTGCCAAGTTTTCTCGGATGACCGCGCACGTTAACAAACACTCGGTAACACTGCGGTGTGTTTATTCACCAGTCCAGACGAACACTGAGGACCTCACAGTGTAAAGTGTTTACTAACACGATAATTAGATTTATTTTGATATCATCAGAAATACATCTAAATTTCGCCATGTTTTGAGTGAACCGCAATGGTTATAAGAACGACTTTCTTTTTCGACTGTGACAAAACCACACTGGTTTATTTAGTTTCGCGTGGGCACCACACAAACATACGGTTTCTTTACAAAGAGACACAGTCAGCAACACGTGTGATCATTCATCATCACAAATGGTGTAGGAATTCATAGCTGCCTGTCTTGGTGTTCTGATATCAACTGTTGCTGACATGCCACTATCCATAATTTCTAATCTCGGTCTGTCTTATTTTCACTCGATCTGGCCAGTTGTCACGATGATTAATAGCGTCTCTTACAATGACTAAAGACAGTTGTTTCTTTTCTAGTTGTTACTCTGGCAGGGAATTCACCTTACAAAACCATCTGATTCTAATTTTGTTGTTGTTGTTACAACATTCACTGTCATACACCAAAAATAGTTACCACTCTCTGACATTACTTTTTCATTTTCTAAAATTTTGTTTGTCCTGTACATTAATCTCTTGTATATCATCCATCTGATAATTCGCCCCTAGGTAATTTATCCACTTGGTTAAGAATGTTTCTATGTCACATTTGATGTCACCACTGTTGGTATCCATGGTCAATAGGTTACACTTTTCTCCGTGATTTCGTAAGTAACGTGACCACTGTGAGAATCAGTTCGAATCGCGTCGGTACCTTATGAGGGTATGTGAGCCGATCGTTCAGAAAGCAAACTACTGAGTGTAATCTGGCCAAGAAATCAGCTGAAAGATGTTGACAGCGATGTCCTGTAAAACAAAACATTTATTTACTTTCTTTTGATACCATTATTACTATTTTCTTGATAGAGCACTCCATATTACTACAATGTCCAACAATTATAGATCTGTTGCATTATCTATCCCCCAATACTGTATCATTATATCTTCCGAATAGTATTCGTCGGTTCTTTCTGGTTTCTCATATGATAAATTCGCCCACGGGGCGCGCGCGCGAGCAGGGGAAAGAGAGAGGTCGCGGGACAAGTTCTGTCTGTTTTCACTTGGTTTATTTTCCCTTTTAATCGGTGGTATTGCGGTACTCCTTTTCAAAGGAATGTAAAATAACACAAAAGTCAGCTACACGCCGTGTAAACACACGAACAATACACAATGGTTTTAACACACAGGTTAAAAAACAGGTGTGCATGGTATCACATGCTTTCAATAGTGTACGGCAAATTAGATGTGCTTGAAAATCTACACATTGGTGGGGGAAGAAAAATATAGAAAACAATAACCTGCCATAAGAGTTGATAATGAAATAGGTAAATATCAAACTATTAAGACAGGCATGTTTTTTCCCTTGTACACCAGAAAATATATGAAAAGATCATTGATGTACGTAGCATCAATAGATAGGCAGTCTTGATTGTAGACAATGAACAGGACCTCCACAATTAGTAGACGTGATCAACTAGGATTATAACTAAAAAGACACAGATTATGCTCGTCACTAGGAAAAAGGAAACACCACAAGTAAATAGGAAAACAACTCGATACATTTATCTCGGAACAGTTCTGTTGGGAAATGACTTGAAGAGATTACAAGATTCGTCACAGGAAATGTAGCCTTTAGCAAGATGAAACTGATCAATAACAAAGATTTAAAAAAACAAAAACGTGTTGACGTGCTTCATAGTGTTACTTTTGTATCGAAGTGTGGACCAGGCTGAAAAACATCGGATGGAAATGTAGAGAAAAAATACCATGGGCAGACATAACTGACAAGATTGAGGGGAACAGACCAAGAAGTAAATACCTGGATGGCTTGGCCACTGGGGTATGGTCGAGACCAGAGCTGATCCACGACTCTAGTGATCGAGTGAATGGCAGAACATGATCTCCCACGCTTAGTGATATGATGGGTGAATATATGCGTAACCACATGATAATCAGATTGATGTCCTCAGAATAAATCTAAAATTCACCATATTCTGAGCACAAAGATTGAAAAGTAAGAATGTAATGTGATGGGGGAACTTTCGGGTCGTGTTTTCATGTTTGCTGTTTCATTTATCTGTTAATGGTGTGTGTTAGTGTTTTCGACTATGACTGAAAACGTGCCTGTCTGTATGTCTATCTATATGTCTGACTGTCTGTTTGTATGTCTGGCTGTCTGTGTGTATCTACTTATTTGTCGTTGGGTTTCTGTTTCTCTATGTGGGTATACTGGTATCTATGAGTGGGTGTCCGCCTATATGTGTGTTGTTGTTGTTGTTGTTGTTGTTGTTGTTGTTGTTGTTGTTGTTGTTGTTGCTGGTGGTCACTCTAAGACCTCTAATGTTAGCACAACGATCAGACAGCCTATAAACTACTCACAATGAGAAAGTGTATGACTGATTGTGCGTGTGATATTCTGAGAGATTGGTATAAATTTTACTTGTGTATGGTAGTCCCGATTACAGGGTATCCTTCTTTCTTCTACGGGGCACTTTTGGGTGGAGTACCCGAATCATGGTTATGTGAACCCATGGAAGCATGTGGATGAAGTGTAACAACATATTGTTGATGGTTATGGTCTGCACCGATAGATCATCAGGGTGGTCACAGATTAAAATAGTCACTGTCCAGAAGGAAAGTAATGTGCTTTCGGCAAACATTGCCAAGAAACCCATAACAACCAGGTGGTGGAAACTTTCGAATATCTTGGTTGTGATCAACAGTGACACAATGAAAGAAATTAAACGATTGTCAGTTGCTCTTCAAAGAAAAAAACAACTTAATAGAGTGGGACAGATAGAACTACAAAATTCGGTGTTTAAGAGTATTCAACTTACACCTGTGAGACACTTTCTAAACACGCTATAAATCCACTTGAATATAAATTTTATTAATGGGTTCTAAGAATATCTTGGGTAAAAAGAACAAATTCATCTATAGTTCAAGAAAATTAAAGATGGTTTTTTAAAGACAAGCAAAGAAAATTGGTATATTTGGTCACTTGAAACGTCATGAAAGTTTGGAGAGAACAATAATGGAGAGGTGTGTGTCTTGGAAGGCCCAAAAGAAGAAGGATGATCTCCAGTTGGTTGTAATGGACATCTTGTTTGTGATCAAGAATTTTTTTCGCCGCGTTGGTATGGGCACGAGATTCTGCAAAGTACAGGCTACTGACTGGGAGTAGCATGTGTGTACACATTTAAATTTCTGGATCAACCATGAGCCTGCAATACTTTCTTATATAGACTTCCCGCAACAAGCCTTAAGACAATGACTTTTCAAAGTTCACACATTAGAATACTTCTGGTTTCATTTAAAACAACCATTAATTACTAAAATAGTTTGTTTACTGTGTAAAGTGAAAATAGTGCCACGTGTTAGGAGGTCTTTGATACATCAGAAGCCGACTTGGGACTTTTCGATATATAGCTATTACAAATCAATGGTGTATTTTAATGGCGGTTATTGATGTCTATATGGTTTAAATATAATCATACCATTGACGATGTGTTAGAAATGTATGACTCTTCATCTGTCTGTGTAACGGTGTATAGCCGGTCACATGTTAAAGGGGGTTACACCAGGTCAAAGGTGGCGTTATTTCGGGTTGCAGACATACATCTGGGAAACGTGGACACAAACGTCCAAAGTTGGCTTCCGGTCACATGACCTACAGGAGATATGCCTTTTGTGCTTATGTATTTATCTGTTTTCTGATTGGTTGATTCAAAATGTCAGGCAGTCAGATTGTTGGTCACTACAGGAGATATACCCTTTGTGATTTGGTGTTATCTGTTCTCTGATTGATTGATTCAAAATGTCAGGCAGATAGAACGTTGGTCACTCCAGGAGATATGCCACTTGTGATTTGGTGTTATCTGTTCTCTGATTGCTTGATTCAAAATGTCAGGCAGATAGAACGTTGGTCTCTAAGTGTGAAATGACATTTGTGATTTGATATCTGTGTTCTGATTGGTTGATTCTTATTGACAGAACGTTGTTCATTTCAGATATACACCTCTCTCACGCAGACAGTATCAAAACCAGTGACGAAACGAAGGCCAAGTCTTTTCTAATTTTCACAGTCAACGAAGAGGGATGTTTTGATTCGACGGAAATTAAATTCAATGGACTTTAACAAGTGTGTCTTCTGATACAGAAACGTATAAAACTGGTTGGCCTTTGTTCATCACTATTGTACAAGGAGTTCTTACTTAAATATCTGTCCAAGGACACATTATTAACCGATCATAAGCAGACAATAATTCATCTGTGATATCTCCAAATACACGTTTGATCAGTTGCCATATTGTTTACAACAGACTCATATTTACGAATCAACTAGTTGACTAAATTTTTCGTCTTACAAACTGTGTTGTATACCTGAATAACATCACAAATACTGCGGTCAGTTTTATAAACTATTTGGTGTATCCAGAATGTCAGCTATGCAGAGGCACAAGTGTACTCTTTGTAATAAAATCTTCACACGACCTGCTGATCTACGTCGACATGTTGCGACTATTCATTCTACACAACAGTTTACTTGTGATTTTTGCGATCGTAGTTATACGAGATACGATAATTTACGGAGACACATAAAGACTGAACATGAAACAGTATTAAGCGATGTCTCGACCACTCAACCATCATCTAACCACATGTCTGCTAATAATTAACAATCCACAAACCGTAAGAGGAGAAGAGATCTGACTACAGATGACCAATCTACTGGTAAACGTCAGAAAATACCTGAACAATCAACATGTGCCTTGTCATCTGGTGCGATAGGTCATTGTTTGGTGACTAACAATGACAAATCAGCGAGCCAGTATCTTGTCGGCTAGTATGGGTGATCATGTTTCACCTACTAGCACTACTCAGCTATCATCATCTAGTCACTTGGGGACTGACGCAGAACCAACAACAACAGGTGCCCTGTCGGATGGCGGGGGCGATAACCTGTTGCCTACTAATAATAAGCAACAAACATCATCTAGTGCCTTACCGAGTGACGCAGCATCAAAACCAAGTACCTTGTCAACAGATGTTCAGCTATCAGCTGGTACCACACCAAGTGACGCAGTATCAACAGATACCTTGTCGACATCTGATCAACTATCATCATCTAGTACCTTGGGACAGAAGAGCAGCCAGGAACCTCTGGTGTTAACACAACTACTGCATATCTTTCATTGCAGAAATTACCCCCAGATGTTAGGGTTGTATATAATGAGCATTGGGACTCGATTAAGTCACACATACGACACGGTCGCTATCTATGTGAATGGACATTTTTAATCGACCAGATAGTGATATGACAACAGATTGGAGTTCTCGTTTATTCCCGCTTTTTAATGTTCAAAACTCGCGGTTTAAAATAATCCCCAGTTTACACATAGTCTTGAGACATCGAGAGACACAAGCCCTACGGTTCTACCATGCCAGTCCGAATAACTCTTCATTGTTCGATATACCGTTCTTAGTGAACAATAGATCTGATTTCGAGGCCTTTGTAACCAAGCTAAACACTGTTGACTTGGTCAATTCAGCGACACTAACCCGACCAGATACCAAATACTACGTCGAAGCAATTCCCAGTATCACTTTTTATGTTTATAAACTGGTAGAATGCCCTGTTGGTTGTTGTTTAGAAACAATCCCCTCCCATATAGCACAAAACAAATTTATTAATACACTTCAAAACGACGAACACGGTAGAGTTTATAACGATCATAGGTGCTTTTTCCGTGCCTTGGTTGTTTTCAGAACTGGGTCTGTTAGGAATATACGAAAATACACACGAACACTGTTCAAAGAATGGGTGCGGTATAAAGGTTTGAAATCACACAAGGATTTTACCGGGGTCAATTTAGTTGATTACCTGCCCTGGAAGAATGTTTCAAAATACAAATAAATGTGTTTAGTTTTACAGAGGAGGAACATCTAGTTCCGAAAATCAGAAGTACTAGTACACATCCAGATATACTGAATCTTCTTCTACATGAAAACCATTTCATGTATATTGTTGATATTAATAGGGCCGCTCGATGTTTTTCCTGTGGAAATGTGGTGAACTGTTTAAAGATGTACTGTCGACTGACACCTCACGAACTTACGTGTAAAGGGCATAGCTACCATTGAAACATATAAAGGTGGGATTTATCACCCGACTGAATCCATCTTGGAATTACTATGTGAACACGGGTTTGATGTAGACGTAAACTTTACTTTTCCCATATAGAGCATGCTATGACATGGAATCTTTTTTCTCTAATGAAAAATTACCAGCTAACTCAAAGTCGACGACCTTTATAGCCAGACACGTCCCCCTCTTGTGTGCCGTCGCCACTAATGTCCCTGGGTTCGACACCCCTAAATGTTTCATTACCAGAGGTGATCCACAGGTACTCACAAATGAAATGTTGGACTATCTCCATGAAATAGCTGATAGGTCTTATGAGCTGTTACTTAAAGAGTTCGAGTCAGTCTTTGCAAAATTAGGTGACCAACCAAAATTAAGCGAAAGGCTCGACTCCTTTCTGAAAGAACTCCCTCTGTTTGGACTGAATAGCGGAAAATATGACATTAACCTAATTAAACCTTATATAATACGGTATTTCATTGATCGGGAGGCTAACCCATTCAAGTTTATAGTCAAAAGAAATAATAATTTCATGTGTATAGCGACAGAAAGACTGAAACTCCTTGACGTCTCCAACTTTCTGGTCCCAGGTGTAAGTTACGCGAAATATCTGGCCTCTTTTGGTATTGAAGAGGCAAAAGGGTTTTTTTCATACGAATATCTGACCGATCTGGGAAAGTTAAATGAGACAGCCCTACCACCATATACAGTCTTTTTCTCAAGACTTAAAAACCGTAACATTTTCGAGGCAGAATACACAGTTTGTCAGAAAGCATGGACCGACAATAAGATGACTACGTTGAGGGATTTTTAAAATTTGGTACATCAAAGACGTATCCCCCTTTCTAAAAGCCTTGGACAAACAAGTAGCCTTTTATGAAGAGTTAAAAATAGACATGTGTAAGCAGGCCATCTCAGTCCCCGGTATTACTCTACAGTACCTATTCAACACAATGAATAAAGATGTTTCTTTTGTTTTGTGTTCGAAGAAGGAGGAGAAGGTGCACAATATGTTACGAGACAATATAGTGGGTGGGCCGAGTATTATTTTTCATCGTTACCACGAGGCCAATCAGACCCATATCAGGGGTAATAAGCCGGTAAAAGGTATTAAAGGGTTTGATGCGAATGCCTTATACCTTTGGTCTCTGATGAAAGATATGCCAACAGACTTCCCCATATATAGAAGTCGCGAGGATGGTTTTAGAGCACATAGATTACATAAATACACACGTCAGTGTCGAGAGTGGTTAAGTTGGGTGTCACATAATGAAAATATAGATTTAAAAACCCAATTCAATAGTCATGAGATGCAACTCGGTGATCGACATATTCGAGTAGATGGGTGGGATAAAAAGAATAATACAGCTTACCAATTCCATGGGTGTTTGTTCCATGGGCACCCATCTTGCCGTCTAACTGCTGGGAAAACTATTAATCCCGTTAATAAGAAACCACTAGTAGAACTGCACCAGAATACGTGTGACATTCACGCGTATCTAGAAAAAACTGTCGGGGTGACAGTTAAGGTTATTTGGGAGTGTGAGTGGCAGAGATTAAAGAGATCAATACACAATCATCAAGTGTTTCCTGAAAGAGAAGTTTCCACCGTCAGAGCTTCCTTGGGGTTCTTTGAGTGAAAACCAGATAATTGAGGCTGTAAAAAGTGATACTTTTTTCGGGTTGGTGGAGTGCGATATAGAGACCCCGACTGATTTACAAGAGTCCTTTGCCGAAATGCCCCCTATTTTCAAGAACACAGAAGTGTCGAGGGACGATATTGGGGAATTTATGAAAGAATACGCCATAAAAAATAAACTACTGAGTACCCCACGACGGACATTGATTGGTAGTTATTTCGGGAAGAAAATATTATTAGCCACCCCTCTTTTAAAGTGGTATCTAGCCCATGGGTTGGTAGTTACACACATCTACCAAACAATAGAATATCGACCAGTTAGTTGTTTTAAACAATTTGGGGAAACAGTGTCTAATGCCCGTCGCCAAGGGGACAAAAATCCAGCTGAGAGTATTACAGCCGACACGATGAAATTGTTAGGTAACGCCGCTTACGGTAAAACGTTAACTAATAAAGCCAAACATACCGATGTCTCCTACTGCCAGGGAAAAGACACGACCAAAGTACTCAATAACCCCAGGTTCAAAAGCATGACTGTAATTATAGATGATCTTTTCGAAGTTGAAACCCTAAAAAAAAAGAAAACAGTCTGGGATCTACCTCTACAGATTGTTTTTTTTCGTTTATCAGTATGCCAAATTAAGAATGTTAGAGTTTTATTATGATTTTCTAGACAAATTTATCTCTAAAGACGACTTTCAGCTTTGTGAAATGGACACTGACTCTCTATATTTGGCCCTTAGTGCCGATTCACTCTCTGAAGTAGTTAGACCACACCTACGAGAAGAATATGACAGAGTGTATAATCAGTGGTTCCCGTCTGAAACCTGCCCTGTTCATAGAATTACCCTACTACTACCTGTCAGGACTGTGTGGATATCAAAGCCTATGAAAAGAGAACCCCCGGGCTTTTCAAACTAGAATACGAAGGGGAGGGGATGGTGTCGTTATGTAGTAAGACGTATATTTGTGTCGGAGATTATGATAAAATCAGTACCAAAGGTCTGACAAAATACCACAACACGCATCTAAACAAGGACACTTTTTTAGAAGTACTCAACACCCAAACACCGAGTGGGGGGACCAATATAGGGTTCAAGACCCAAGACTCTTCTGTATATACATATCAGCAACATCGTGCATCTTTGTCCTATCTGTATATAAAAAGAAAGGTTGCCAGTGATAATATCTCGACTATGCCATTACTTATTTAATATGCATTGTATTGTCTATATATGATTTAATAAAAACATATACCTTACTTGACTCGTTTGTTATTTTGAATGTTGTATTTTCTATGTTGTTATAGTACCTATAATTTAAGTGGGTCACTTGACCACCATACCTAACGTCACTATACCACACGTACTCGGATCATGCCTATTTAAAAAAAACGAGTTATCGCCCTTTGCGGAGGAAATTAAAAAACCCGGAGAGTTATCGCCCTTTGCGTAGGAAATTAAAAACAACCCGGAGAGTTAGCGCATTTTGAGGTGGAAATTAAAAAACCCGGAGAGTTATCGCCCTTTGAGGTGGAATATCGATTTCCACCTCAAAAAAGGAGCGGCTTTCCTCGTTCTACACTACTTATGTTACTAAGAGACTTAAAAGTTAGTTGCGTGTCCTTTATAGGACCTCACAGTCAACCCCAACATCTTTCGGCTGTTTGTGATTTCTTGGAAAGTTCACGTTCAGTAGTTTGCCACTGATTTCTGAACGACCGGCACTCATACCATTTTATAAAAACCAACGCAATTCGGTCTGCTTCCAAATCGCCCGCAACTGTGTTTCTAACGTGGTATGCGGGATTACGAATTGCGCCCGTAACCCCTTGACCACCGAAGATGTGAAATTCTGACATTTATGAAGTAAGGGGAGAATATACATTTCTTCTTCCTATCGTCAGTTATCTCCCATTGGGACATATGACATTACCAACTGACTCCAAGCCGTTCATCCTTACCTATTCCATACAACTCCTTCCTTGTCATCCCCAAACTGTTTGTCTGCCGCTACTACTCTTCGCCGTGAGTGTGTTTTTTATTTATGTGTCTATTTATTGTGTCTTATTGATTCCAGTGGCTTTTCTAGCTATACTATTCTCAGGTTTTCTCAGTGTATGTTCTATTCAGCGTCTGTGTCTGTTCTCCACCTCTTGATTGACTTGTGATTGTCAGTTCTCTGGGTGAGCTCCACATCGGTGATTCTGTCATACCATGTTAATCCTCTATTTTGCCCAGGCACTAGATAATGATTGCTTGCAGTTTATTTGTAATCGCTTAAATCATTCTCTGTGTTTCTGATTCACACAGCAGCACTTTTTTAATATTAGAATTACATATTCTAAGTTTGGTGCAATGTTTAATTTATTTTGACTTCTACAAATGTCTAAGTCTATAAAAACTCCTCTCGCCTGTTGTATTCTTAAACTGATATCTGTATTTGTTCTCCCATCTTTGTCTACTTTGTTGCCTAGAAGGTTCACGATTCCGTCTCGTGAACTGAGGTTTCACCAAGAAAGATCGAGGTTTCATTTGCTTGATGTATTCTCATTATTATTTCTCTATATTTTACAGGCCTGCACACACAGAGAAAGGGGTGGCGCCAAACGCGCAACCCACCGTGCTCATAATATTATCAGCGCAGTCCGTTATCAACTTCGCTAAAAGTTAGTTGCATGTCCTTTTCAGAACGTCGCAGTCAACCACAGAATTTTTTTTGTTGTTGCAAGTTTACGTTCAGACGTTGCCATTGTTTTCTGAACGACTGGCACACATACCATTGTATGAAGAACACAGCTCTCACAGCGGTCTGCTTTCACGTCGTATACAGTTGTGTGTTTAACGCGGTAAGCGTCTAATCGTGTATTTTGTCTGATGTAATGATTGTCTTTGTGTTCCTATGTTTCCAGGAAGACAACGGAAACCCAATTCCCGGGACTGCCACATACAAAGGAAAGCCCCAGTGCACGTTCGAAAATGAAAGGGAGATGAAAGGTGAGAATGAAACAAATAGATTTGATGCAGTTTATCAGATATGCAATGTATAATCTACACAATTTATATGATTTAAATTTTAAGATAAATATATGTGCAATGTATAAGATAAATATATATGAAATTTGTAATCTAAATATATATGCAATTTGTGAGGGAGATGAAGGGTGAGAATGAAGAAATGCATTATTTCCAATTTATAAGATACACAATTTGTTAGATAAACATATATGCAATTTATAAGATATGCAATTTATAAGATAAATATATAAGCAGTTTATAAAATACGCAACTTATAAGTTTATAAGTTATATATATATATATATATATATATATATATATATATATATATATATATATATATATATATATATATATATATATATATATGCAATCTTTGAGTGAAATGAAAAGGGAGAATGAAGAAATGCAGTTTCATTTTCATTTATAAGATAAATAAGCCGATTAGTACCAACCGAAATTTCTAGAGAGACGGAAAGTAAACAAAAATAGTCATTAGAGAGCGCAATGGACAACATTAATAGGTAAAGCTCCAAACAATATTGGAAGAACAACAATGTTAACATTTGTCTCTTGATTTCTACCGTAAATTTCGCTATGGCTAAGATTACAAATGCCGGTCTCCCTGGTCGAAGAGTTAGCAGCTTTCTCCGTAACTTCGAATACTCTCGTGGTTGACGTGAGCGCACGAGAATTGGAAGCGGTTCGAGTCGCTAGTGACTTATGAGAGTATGGAGCCCGTCGCTCAGAAAGTCGTGGCGTGCTGATGAGCGTAATCTAGCCTAGGAATCAACATACAGCTGAAAGATGCTGATATTGACCGCAATATCCTGAAACAGGATGGAAATGCAGAAAAAAAGGGTTACAATTGAATCGGCTTGGTTAAGAATAACGGCGGTAAGCGAGAAGTCGATTCGCCGGGTATGATTGTATCCGGTAATATTTCAAACATTCCTTGTCTATTCTGAGTGTTACATGTTTTTCTAATGGTATCAGGAATAACAAGTGGGGAATCCTTTTTAGGATACTAAGACAATTCATAAATAAACACGAATGTATTTTTTGGCGCTCTTAGAAGAAAGAAGTAGACACTAGAGCACATACTAAGCTCCATAAAAGTTGAAAGCTATAGTTACTGACCGGGATTCAAGCCTGTCACATCCACAAGTTCCTGCAATAAGGCGCTGTCATCATTTGGAGGTGACAGGTTCTAATCCCGGTCGGTAACTATAGTTTTAAATTTGTATGTTGTCTAGTGCGTCCTCTAGTCTATACGTTTTTCTTGTGCTTCTTTGAGTGCCAAACAATATATGTCTTTACTTATAAAGGAATCAGAGTTTGACTCATCTACTTGGGTGAATTGTTATGTGTACACTGGAAGAGAGACGACATGTAAATATATGTAACCCGCAGTTATGTAATATGATTGTGTAGATATTTATTATCCATCCAGCTGGTAGTATTCACGTATTTTCATTTGCTTCTATGTCTCTTACAGGATGTCCGTTCGAACAGAAAAGAAAATTCTTGGTTGACCTTTTGAGTGACCTTGCCGAGGAAAGAAAGAAATCATTACTTGAATCAAGTAATATAACTAGGTACGTAGTGTGAGTGTGTATGTGTGTGTGTGTACGCGCGCGAGCGTGCGTTGTGTGTAATCATGCGGTCATGTTAGCTCCATAAGACCCAGGCTTTCTCTGACTAAATGTCTGTACTATTCAACGCATAGAGGAGATATGATACACTACGTAAATTGTTTTAATGTAACGATCATAACGACGAAGTGTTTCTGAGAACACGCATTCTCGCGGCTTCGTATGTTTATATTCACTCTTGGCGTGGCTGGCCGAGCGGCTAGAACGCCTGATATTCCTTAAAGTGACCGGGTTCGTATCCTCGGTAAGATGTGGGATGTTTCTTCTGTCGGGAGGAAAAAGAAAATCCTAGCCTGCACAGTTCGCGGCGAATGCACTAGCAAATCAATCAATCATGTGCCATGCCGGAAAGCGTGGGCGGTCATGACTAGCCATTTCACTCCATCACCAGAGTCGTGGATCAGCTCAGTGTTGCTGTCTCGTCCATGCCATGTGGCCAAGTCATCCAGGTATTTTCCTCTCGGTCTTCCTCTTGGTCTGATCCCTTCGATCTTGCCAGTTGTCACTAAGCTCTCCAATCCATTTCTTCTCATAACATGTCCAAAAAATGTTGACTGTCTACGTCTAATTTCTCTAAACAATTTATGATTTTCATTTGTCTCCTGTAGTACTTGGTCATTGGTTTTTCTGTCTGTCCATGGTATTCTTTGCATTTTCTTCAGAAACCACATTTCTGCAGCCATCAGATGTTTTTCAGCTTGACTGCACATTGTCCAAGTTTCACATCCATACAAAAGAACAGGCTCTATGTATCCCCTCAACACTCTCTTTCTGGTTTCAATTGACATGTTTATATTGGTCAGAATGTTTTTCATTTTGCTAAAGGCTACTTTCGCCATGGCGATTCTTGTTCTAATCTCTTCAAGGCATCTCCCATCAGATGTTATGACTGTTCCGAGATAATTGTACCGATTCACTTGTTGAAGAATATTCCCATTTACTTGTATATTACATTGTGGTACTTCGTTCCTGCACTAGCCAGGTGGCCTTAATTCCTCAGGCTCAAAGATACCCCCTTCCCCCCTGCCGTACACCGCAAGGTACTATATTGGCAGTAAATGACAGTGACAGTTGACTTTTGTCGACGACGCATTCAGTGTAAAAATGTATTCCACAAGTACCTCACTTGATGACAGTGGAATGTAAAATTGCATACAAAATTATTTACTGGAGTGAATGACAATAATGGATCCCGATAATAGAATATATGGACCGATGCTATGAACATTGGTCGACTAAACACAGGTAACGGAGCACCGCACAACAAAATCATATAATATGTAACACAAATAAATATCCTTGTAAGGAGGACCATGTCGTAAGTTAACGTACTAGTAAGTTTGAGTACTTTACTGAAAAGTATTACATAAAAGCTCAGAAACAGTAAGAAACATATACTATGGAAGATAGTAAACTATAACCCCTTTCAATAATGGTGGAGAAACATTAAATGGATCGAACTGTTGTAAAACTGTACACATATAATGAATAAATCAACAACCCAAACAAAAGAAAGTGGACATTGTCAGATTTCTAAAAATTGTTTTCTTATAGTGATGACTCTTTTCACTTTTTTTGTTTACATCTATGGGGATACCCTTTCTGTCC
The DNA here is from genome assembly GCA_014155875.1 of Cepaea nemoralis. Lineage (NCBI taxonomy): Eukaryota > Metazoa > Mollusca > Gastropoda > Stylommatophora > Helicidae > Cepaea > Cepaea nemoralis. The sequence continues at coordinate 210,501 of JACEFZ010000419.1, forward strand.
CTTTCAATGTCAGATAAAAACGAAACCACGAAATCAGTATAACTAACAGTTGCAAGTCAGATATAACAAACAGAAATCTATTAGACAACATCGAAGGCTGTATCTACAACACGGTGTGTTGCAGAAGTTTCATTGACCAGGTTCCCAGGTTCCTAAGTGGCTGACAGTATCCACGGTTGAAACACCAACTCTACAACCTGTCAATACTTTTTTATTTTTTAATTGTGCATTTGCTTTGCAGAACATTGCGATCAACCCCAGTATTTTTTTTTCCTCGCTCGCTCGCTTTGAACTCAAGCGTAGAACATATACACTATTTATAGCAGTGAAGGACTGAATTTTGGGTGCGGATTAGCTTCCCCTATTAACAGTGTCCACGCCATCAGGCGAACCCACTCCGACTTCAGAGGTACTTGCACTTTACGTCCCCAAGTCAAGGAAGACAGGTCAACATTTTAGTCCAGCTGTCCGGTGTAGGGGTTGAACCAATAACCTCAGCATCAGCACACCTGATGTTTATGAACATGCGTTCTTATCTATTCGGCCATGCGGACCTGCAACCGCAGGTTGATTTTCTAAGCAAGTTTACCTTCAGTAGTTTTCCATTGCTTTCTGAACGAGATGTCACGATTCAAGTCCAACTGAATCCCGGTGTACGGATTGAACACTCTATCGAGCGCACTTAACATTTCGGCCATGAAAAAAACGAGAGTGAAAGCATTAAGGTACTCGTAGAAGAGGACAGTAACTCTTTATATGGGAACATAACATGTAAACACATGCCACCTCGGGGATGATAGACTGTGTCATCAAGGATAGAGACATAAAATGTTCGCGATTCATTGCATAGGACCTTTGATATGAAGATGGTAGCTCGTCTGATCTTAAGTGCTTTAGTTTATAGCATCTATCAATTATTTCCGCTCCTGGTGGTTTTCCAGCACGTTTACCGTGGACTGTGGTGAGGATCAATAACCTCTATTCAAAATTACGAGTATAGTAATTTTATATGGCACTCCACCAGCAAACATATGATAGTACAGTTTCCGAGAGCATGAATCTTTCCCATGAATAAATCATCAAGAACCGAGAAGCAGATTGTGAGCTTTATTAGAACACGATTACAAGAAGCAAAACATCTTTTTCCACGGCAACTTATGGAGCGAGGCATGGACCTTTTCGTAATCACATAACAACAAATTGGGGTTTCTGTATTTAGATGTTGCAGAATAATTCTTAGAGTCGAGTGGACCAAGAAAGAGACAAATAATGGCATTCTTCAAGATCGGAACATTGAAGAAAAAAAACTGGCCCATAAACATCGTGTCTCGGCAACTAAAATACTCTGGCCATATTAAACATCACATTGGTTTTGAAAGAAACATGTTGGGAGAGGCAATATGAAGATAGACAACGGACATTGAAAGCACCTGGCCATGGAAATACATATGGCATATTTTGTGTTCGCATATATACTGATCAGACCAGTTGTGCTGAATGGCACTGAAACCTGGAGTACAACGAAAGGAGACGAAGCCTTGGTACAAACCTTTGAGAACAAAGTTTTAAGACGCATCTTTGGACCCATTAGGGATACACAAAGTGGAGAGTGGAAAAGAAGAAGTAACAAAGACATTTATGATCTGTTTAAGTCCCCGCTAATCACTGGTATCGTGAAGGCTAATAGACTACAATGGCTGGGGCATATAGAAAGAATGGAAGATAATAGGGAAACAAAACTCGCATACACTCAGGAAATAAATGACCGTAGATCCCGAGGTAGACCAAGAAGACGGTGGAGAGATAATATATATACAGACCTACAAGCACTTGGAATCAACGACTGGCAAGAGAAGGTCAACCAGAGAGACGAATGGAGAAGGATGGTATCTGAAGCAAAGAACCTCAATTGCTCGGAACGCTGAAGAAGAAGAAGATATACTTTATAGGACACCACTGTCAATATCAGCATCTTTCAGCTGATTGTTGATTTCTTGGCAAGATTACGCTCAGTAGTTTACCATTGCTTTCTGAGCGACCGGCTCACATACCCCTAAGTTACCGACGCGGAGAGAACCGCTACCAATTCTCGCGCACGTCACGTTACTCACAAGATTATACTGTATTACGGAGAAAGTCGTGTAACCCTTAGACCAGTGAGACCGGCACATAAGGCATAGGGAGAAACAAATGATCGGGTTTCTCTTAGGCTGAATGGGATGATAGCGTCGATCAGCATAGGATATGCTACATGATATGATATTGACATTTAATTGTTTTCATTATCACGCTTTTATCTCGAGCTGCTGCTGCTACTACTACTACTACTACTACTACTACTACTACTACTACTACTACTACTACTACTACTACTACTACTACTACTACTACTACTACCACTACCACTGCCATTACTATCACTACTACCAATACTACCACTAGTAACCCTGCTACCACTACTACTACCACCACTACCACTACCACCAGTACCACTACTACCACAACCACTACCACCACTACCACTACTACTGCTACTGATGCTGCTGCTGCTACTACTACTACTACTACTACTACTACTACTACTACTACTACCACTACCACTGCAACTGAGATTACCACTACTACCACTACTACTACCATTACCACCACTACCATCACCACAACCACCACCACTACCACCACCACAACCATAACCATCTACCACTACTACAGCTACTACTACTACTACTACTACTACTACTACTACTACTACTACTACTACTACTACTACTACTACTACTGGACTGATGTTTGCGTGTGGATTAGCTTTACCTTTTAACAGTGTCATTCGCCATCAAGCAAACCCACTCCGACATCAGAGATACTTGTAATTCCCGCCCCCAAGTCATGGGCATGTTTAGTCCAGCTAAACTGTGTAAGAGTTGAACCCACTAATCCGCCATCAGCGCATCGGAAGTTTAAATGCGGGTGCTCTTTATCCTTTCGGCCATACTGACCTCCATATATAAACATACATCGACCGAACATAAAAGGCAACTCGCAACGGCTAGGGCACACCGAGCTGACATAACCACACATCAAGCATTGCATTGGAATGGTAGACTTAAAGGATGCATATTCCATTCTTACGTAGAGCCCTTAACATAATTGGAACGTTCCTAATACACAATTTCCCACATAGCACAATCCCGTTGCCATTTTCGTTTTACTTGAAATGTAACCAGACGAAGGCATGAACGTAAATCATATCGGTCTGTGAATTGTGTGAGCCCTGAGATTAATTTCACCCTGTCACATACATATTTGCATATTGGATAAGTTAAAACTGTTCATGTTCTCTATACTACAAAGAAACCAATAGTATTAAACCATTTAGTGTTCTGCATTCCACAAATAACCAACAGCTGAAAAATGTTCCATGCTTCGTATTCACCCTACCAACAATCAAATTAAACCGTTCCATCAAACAGCCAATCACATCAATATGTCTGGTGTTCTGCATATTTATATATATACGAGGGTAAGTTAATAAGTAAGTCGCAGATAGCTGTAGAAAAATAACTAAATATGATAACAACTTGAAACCAGTTTATTTTTATACATACATTGTACCTTTATTTCTCAACTTCATTTCCACCAACATTGATGCACATATCCCATCGTTTTATCAGTCCTCCCAAACCGGCTGCATAGAACTGCGTGCTCGCGTTTCTAAACCACGTTTTCAATTCACATTCAACTTCGGCGTCATTTGCGAAATGTCTCCCGCCAAGGCGGATTTTCAGTGTTTATAACGACAAATGTTTATCCCGTAAAGCGGTGCATAGCTGGGTAGAAAAAGTTACGAGAGCGAGTCAATAAGTAAGTCACACGGTGCGTTAGTTGGTTAGTTAGTGAGTGAGTCAGTCAGTCAGTCAGTCAGTCAGTCAGTCAGTTAGTTAGTTAGTTAGTTAGTTAGTTAGTTAGTTAGTTAGTTAGTTAGTCAGTCAGTCAGTCAGTCAGTCAGTAGTCAGTCAGTCAGTCAGTCAGTCAGTCAGTCAGTCAGTCAGTTGAGTTTCCAACGTCACGGCAACGGGTCGTCCCCATTATGCTCCGTTCCTGTACCAGTGAATATCACACAAAATGCTTCTCACTGCCCTATGTGAACAATGGAATAGACAGGAGTATCGGCAAGCCAACAGCCCGCACAGGTACACTGTGCATAATGCCGCCGCCAGAATGCCAACACGAAAGTCCTCCACGAGAAATACAGTTCATTGTCGATGGAAACGGCAGTCACCAGAAAGACTTCATTGACCCGGGTTTTATCCCATATGGCTCGGTCTCTTTCCGCAGGGCGACCCGCCGAAAGCGCCGCACAAAGCACGAACTCCGTAACTCCAGCGACGACTCCCAGGAGTTGCCTGAAAAATGCACTAGTGAACCGAAAAGGCAAACCAGTCAATCCAGCAACATCCGGCCGCCATGGTTCCGAACATGCAGTTCACGCTACAAACTGCGAACAGATGTAAAAGCATTCCACGCAAAATTCGCAGCTCACAGTGTCGCGCCACGCACCCACTCAGTAGCAGGGCGACGGAACCATAGCCTCCTTAGTCGCCTCTTACGACGTGCATGGTAGGCAATAGTGTTACTATTCTTTGCTCCTCCGCATGGGCCCCGGCAGTTCTGTCACACAGTTCTGTACGATGGTAGATAAATGAAAACAAAGCACGCAGTTAAGTGTAGCCGGTTTGGGAGGACTGATAAAACGATGGGATAAGTGCATCAATTTTGGTGGAAATTATGTTGAGAAATAAAGGGACAATGTATGTATAACAATAAACTGGTTTCAAGTTGTTATCATATTTAGTTAGTTTTCTACAGCCATTTGTAACTTACTTATTAACTTACCCTCGTATATAGAGTGCGCCAGACAAATGTATACATAGTCCACCAGTTTAAATGTAATCGCATTTCAATTTAGTATATTATTTTAAAAATTATATTATATTTTATATATTACTCTCGTGAGTGACGTGATGTGCGCGAGAAATGGTAGCGGTTCTCGCCGCGACGGTAACTTAACGGAGCATGTGATCCGGTCGCTCAGAAAGCAATGGCAAGCTACTGAGCGTAATCTAGACTAGTACATCAACAGCAGCTGAAAAATGCTGGTGTTGACTGCAATGTCATGTAATGGATATGCAACATTACAAAAAATATATTATTTTAATAACTTCATCAAACTTGTCATATTGCACCATTTGTAGAAGCATTACGGTAGCAATGTATTGCACATGTTTAAAATGATGACGTATACACCACGTTACAAAGATCGAAACTGCAATTACATTTAAAATTCAGTAGAATGTCCTTTGCAGAAACTGGCTCCCATAACAACCTTCCAGAAAACTTCTTGGTTATATTCAACCTGTCCTGCGTCCGATACACCCATCTGGAGATCATCTGCCATATCCTGCACCTATCTTTTATTTGGTCTTCCTCTTCTTCTCTTCCTGGTTATATACCCCTCCATGTTTGTTCTCTCCATACTTTCATGATGTTTCAAGTAGCCAGATTATTTCAATATGCGATGTTTTGTCGTCTTAAGTAGCCAATCTTCTTGAATATTCAGATCTTGTCGTATGCATGCATTTGTTCTTTTCAGTATCCAAGATATTCATAGAACCCGCCTATAACATTTATATTCAAAGGTTTTTATGCGCTGTTCAGCTGGTTTAGTAAATGTCCAGGTCTCACTGGCGTATGTTGCAATGGGAAAGGTGTATGCACTTAAAAATCGAATTTGTGTAGTTATGTCTGTCCTACGCCGCAAATTACTCTGTTGTTTTAGTTCTTGAGGAGCAATAGACATTCGCGTTTTAATTTCTTTCATTTTGTCACCATTGGTGGTAATTAATGACACAAGATATTCGAAATTTTCCACCACCCCCAATTCTTCCTGATTAACATATATTTCTTTCTCCAATATATATATATATATATATATATATATATATATATATATATATATATATATATATATATATATATATATATATATATATATATATAAAACAGAGTGTATGTATGTGGGTGGTTGGTATGTATTGGATGCGTTCGATAACGGTACATCCGATTGAGATGAAATTTTCTACACGTCTTCCTTTCATTCCTGTGCAACCGACTGTAATAGTTTCTTAGTGTAAAATCGGCTACTTACTTAATAAAATTTAATATTTCATTTTTCATTATAATTTCTATATAGCAAGGGGACTTAACTCTAGAAAAGTTATTTCAAGGGGCATAACGTTTAATAACATTTCTATATACTTTATAGTCATATTGTTGCATGGTTTTCAAAGATTTATAAACTCTTTGCCTATAGTTATTTACAGGCATATGAGTTATAATAAATAATGATATAATCTTTAAGGCATTTTCAAAGTTTTCATAAAAATAATGCATAATGCATAACATTGTAACTCATCTTTTTATACTTAAAGAAGTTATCTACAGTCATGTAGGTGATTAAAAACAGTTTTCATTAAAAATAATGGATGGTGTGTGGAAGGACATTCTTTTAAGTTACTGTGTGAATTTAATGAGACGCTCCCCGCCAGGAGCTGGGCGAAGCCACGCCGGGTCAGATAGATAGACAGACAGACAGACAGATAGTCGGGAACGGGAGCTTATATGACTACTTATATGAATTAAATGAGATGCTCCCCACCAGGGACTGGGTGAAGCCGGGCCGGCACAGACAGACAGACAGACAGACAGACAGACAGACAGGCAGACAGTAGGGAACGGGAGCTTATATGACTACGTATATGAATTAAATTAAATGCTCCCCACCAGGGACTGGGTGAAGCCGGGCCGGGTCAGACAGACAGACAGATAGACAGACAGACAGACAGATAGTCGGGAACGGGAGCTTATATGACTACTTATATGAATTAAATGAGATGCTCCCCACCAGGGACTGGGTGAAGCCGGACCGGGTCAGCCAGACAGACAGACAGACAAACAAGCAGACAGACAGACAGACAGATAGATAGATAGATAGATCCCCGCCAGAGCCTGGGCGAAGCCGGGCCGGGTCAGCTAGTATATATACATATTTCGAATATCCTGTTTACAGGACATCGCTGTAAACACCTGTATTTTGCTGCTGTTGTTGATTTATTGGCAAGATTACGCTCAGTAATTTTCCATTGCTTTCTGAGCAACCGGCTTACATACCCGGTAAGTAACGAACGTGACGAGATCCGCTACCGAACTCGCTCAGCTGCGTTACCATACGTTGATATACGGGATTACGGAGAAAGTTGTTAAACCCTATGCCAGGGAGACCGGCATATATTTATATGTTCAATGTCCACTTTGATACGAATAACCCCTTTCAGGTTTCGACTTGTCGACTTGGCTATAATTGGGGCCTTTATGGTGTAGCTTGAAGTTTGTCTTTCGTAGATTGGACTGCTTGTTGTCAGCTTCCTGGCTTCTGATGAGTTGATTGTGTTCATTTTTTCCTTGTTAGGTTTTTCATGTCTGGACAGAGTCGCGCACTTGTTGAGGCTTGGAGTAATTGTGTACCCACCCTGTCATATGGTGCTGTTTCCTTCAGGAATGATTACCAGTAGTCGTCTCTCCTGCAGGTCCACCTATTTTCCCGTCTTGGGTTGTCTTCGAATCTTCTCGGTCTTCTTTGATTTCGTGTGTCTTGGGCGGCTTGGTTCGTTCTATACCGGTTCTCGAACCATTGTTTGGGCAGCCGTATTCATCCAGGTCTACTTCATCTCCTGTTGATTCTTCTTCTGTCTGGGTCTTTGTGTTTTCTGGTTCGGGTGTTTCGGTCTTGGGCTTGAGTAGTTCTATTTATTCTATTTCTTCTTGTATCTCTTTGAGAGTTTCTTTTCTCTTTTCTCTTTCGTCTTGGAATTTTGATAGAGTTTCGTCTGTTTCGGCCTTTATAGCAGCCATTCGAGCGATATCCTATTCAATCTTCTGCTGTATTTGCTTTAGTTCGTACAGGATGCGCTGAACGGCCGTTACCTGTGTTTCTTGCGTCTTGTCTTTTTCTTCCTCCATGCTTTTGAACTTTGATCTTAGGTCCTTCAGTTGGCTTTCCCGTTGCGCTTTGTCACTTTTTGTGAGTCTGTTAGTAGTCTCGTACTGCCTCCTAGCCTCTTTATAGGACAGATTACTTTTGATGGCGATCTTCATGGCTTCCTTGCTGTCTTGGTGGCAGGGGCAGCCGAGGTACCTGGCGCCGTGGTTGCCGTGGCAGTTGGCGCACTTTTTGTTAGGGTTAGGCCTCCTGAAGTCCTTGTCGATCTTTGCTTGTTGGCACTGGTTGTACGGATGCGGTCCAGAGCAGTATCTACATACCTCCACCTCACGTTTGCAGGTGGTACGGGTGTGCTAAACTTTCTGACACTTAGAGCACTGCAGCACTCTTGGTGTGTAGTGCTCTGGAACTTGGTCTCTCTTGTCCCATCTAATGAATTGAGGGATCACTTGGTCCTCTGATGTTACGATGACGACTGTGGTGGGAATGTTATTCTTGCCGATGATCCTCTCAGCACTGGTGAACTTGAGTTTCTTGTTCTCCCTCGTTAGCATCTCCCTGATCTGGTCGTTGGTGAGATGGGTCTTGACTCGTTTAATGACTCATCGTTTGCTTGTGATGTGCCCGGTGGCTTCCAATAAGATGCCGTGGTGAAGCTTGATGTCGGCCTTCACTTCTTGTGCAATCTTCTGTATAATTTGGATTTTTTAAATTTTTTATTTTTATTTTTGCCGACGTAGACCACTACTCCATCAGATGTCTTGAGCAGCTGGCAGATCCTGTTTCTTTCCAGCTCATTTTCCAACAGACTGAGTATCTTGTTTGTTGCTAGTGCCGACAGTTTGGCTTCTCCAACGCTTGTCTGTTTTAGCAGTATTTTGCCGGTGAAGTCATCCGATGTTGTTTCCTCCTGTGTGGAGGTCTTTGGTAAACTGGGCTGCATCACTGTGGTGCTGCTGAGAACTTCCCGGCTGCTGCTGGCTTCTGTTGTGGTTTCTTCAGCTACGGGAACGGCTTCAGTTTGTGTAGGAGCAGGACTGCTGTGTGTAGAAATGGGCTCAGCAGCAGCCTTTCTCGCCTCAGCCTTCTTCTTCCCGGCTGCGTATAGGGCATGTCTCTGCGCGGCACTTTTAACGCGAGGCATCTTCTGCGTTATCAGATCGTGATCTGATCGCTATAGCGCGAGCGAGTCATGTGTGTGTGTGCACGCGCGCACCGCACAGACACACACACACACACACGCGCGCACACACACACACTCATATATATATATATATATATATATATATATATATATATATATATATATATATATATATATATGTGTGTGTGTGTGTGTGTGTGTGTGTGCGCGCGTGTATGTGTGTTTTGCCGAGTATCCTATTCCCGCTGGTCGCGGGGTCAGCAAAGTCAGGCAGAGAGACTGACGGTAGCTCACGCTTACATTGGTCCGGCCACTTACGAATTGAGAGGTGTATACGCTCATACAGTTCCAGACACTTGCATTAGGGCCCCCTGCTGTGGGATATGGCGGAACGCCTCTATGCCATGTCCCACGGTTGCGTGAGTCTGGTCGTCACTCACCTCCTGCTCTTGGAGGTGAGACCCATCTCCGGCTCTTGGAGTTTGGACGCTGAGCCGTCAGCGTCTGCAGCCTACCTTGTTCCAGACGACTGGTTATCCTTTCCTCTGGAGTTAGCAAGGCAATGTCGAAAGAGGGAACATAATGCATGGGCAATACATGTTCTCTGAAGCTCTGCCCAGGCATTGTGTGATGGAATTTTGGCCAAATTTCAATCCACATACTTTAGTCTGTCAAGACTGCAAGGTGTCACTCATAGCCGATTATAATACGTTTCTCTTGACATGAAATAGCTAATCACGATCACACTTTGACTTTACAGCGTTGGTCCGGACGAAAGCATTCCCACACGTGAGGCAGTGGCAAGGTGGAAGTTGAAGATGTTGGACGTCAGTAACAATGGGGTAGGTATCTAATCGCTTCAAAATATATGTGTGTATATGTATGCAGATATGTGTTTGTCTGCATGGCAGTTTAATTCTGGTCCTGTCTGTGTGAGTAATTTCATGACAGATTAACTTTCCCGTATGCATATCTATCCCTCCGTTTGTCTGTCTGTCTATATGTCTCTCTGACTCTGTGTCTCTATATGTCTGCCTCTCTGTCTATGCGTCACTTTGTCTATCTGTCTGTCAGTCCGTCCGTCCATTCGTCCGTTTATCCGTTCATCTATCTTGTCTGTACGTAATTCGTCCGACCGTCTGTTCCTCCTTCTGTTATCTTCTCTTCCATCTATCTGTTTGTCTGTCCATCCGCGTATATGTCTGTCTGCATTCGTCCGCCCGTTTGTCTGTTTGTCTGTCTGTACGTATGTCTGTGTATTCTGATCCCAAAAGATAACTCTCGCTCTTGCTATCTCTACCAGACAAAGAAACACATCCGATTTGACCTTTGCGCAATGACGAAATGAAATTATCTTCCCCTGTCGTGTCAATTTTCTAATGTGCCATTGACCATCAGGAGATAATGAATGGAAACTCCGCACATGCCGTCGATGGGTGTAGAAGTGTCCAGAAGAAACGATTTAGATCCGATGCTGCCCTTCATAAATAAATAAACAAGGTCTTATGGGAACTCGTATACATGCAGGAAACAAGTATATATATATATATATATATATATATATATATATATATATATATATATATATAGAGAGAGAGAGAGAGAGAGATCAGGGAATACTTTAGACAACAAAAACTTGAAAAGTTTTAAGTACAATCAATCCTTCTTCTTCTTTATTCTTCTGTCATCGTTTATTCCCGATTATCGTATAGACCCCCAAGCAACTCACTTCAAACCCTCGTATCCTTATGCTGCTTCGTCGACTTCCTCCCCATCTTAATCATATCGGTGTGTGATTAGGTTTTCCTCTGTTTATTTTACCCTGTGGAATCTCAAACAAAGTTATAAAGCTCCCAGGTTCTCTCCATGGGCTCCATATTGGTGATTCTATCATACCATTATAGTCCTTATCTTTGTCCGGGTAACAGTTAATTAAATATTCGAACTAGCCGACTCTAAATGACGAAAGAGCATCGATGAAGGAACAAAGGTGTCTGGTTGAATTATCATCCTAAGTATGCTCGTACCCAAAACTTTTAAGTTTTTTTACATTTTTAATATCGTCTTTGATTATTACTGCTTTACTTTATTTCCATGAGTGCCATTCAAACTATGTTATTTTATCTCTGCCCTGATATGTACATTGCAAAATTGTGACTTTCTGCATATTATTCGGTGTTTGTAATTTTAAACCACCACTATTACCATCTGCTATGCCACAAGATGATGTTGATTGTGATGCTGATTATGCTTGCTTGCTTGCTTGTGTTCGCTGGCTGTGAACTCCAGCGTGAAGTCCTGTATGTCGGATGAAGACATCCTGTTGTCCAACATCAATGTGATGTCATACAGGACCTGAGGTTTGCGTGAGTATCCGTTGTCCCATGTCTGACTTATTGGTGTGCAGACTGGTGGTTCCTCGCCGTGCAGGCAGACACTCTCCGACTTCGGAGGAATCAACGATCCTACTGACTTCAGCCAGGACCCCGAAGGGACCTGTTGATCAGGACGCTCGGCGAGGACGCGTCAATAGGTCTTGGCCAGTATAGAACCCAGCCCTGGTGCCTTGGAAACACCTCTGCGTTCCATGCTGATGATGATGGTGGGGATGCTGTTGATGATTGTGGTGATGTGTCAATGCACCGAAAATGGAGGAAGCTCATAATGTTGCCAATCATAAGCTATTTTGGAGGCTTCATGCATTGTCAAATGGCTAGGTAGTCTGTGTGGGACACTTTGGGACGGTATAGATGACTAAGTGTTACGTATGGGAAACTTTGAGATGGTATAGATGACTAGGTGTTTCGTACGGGAAATTTGAGATGGTATAGATGATCTAGGAATATTAATGGGAGACTGAAACGATATAGATGGCCCATGATTATGTATGGAAGACTCAGAGACGGTATAGATGACCAATGAGTATGTACGGGAGACTCAGAGATGGCATAGATAACATTGTGAGAATTTGAGACGGTATTGATGACCATGTATTATGTATGGGAGACTTTGAGATGGTACAGATGAACATGTAGTATGTATGGGAGACTTTGAGATGGCATAGATAACATTGTAGTCTGTTGGGAGAGTTTGATGCGGCATAGATGACCATGTAGTCTGTATGGGAGACTTCGAGATGGCATAGGTGACCATACAGTCTGTAAGGGAGATTTTGAGATGGTATAGTTGTCCATGGAGTCTGTATGGGAGACTTTGTGGCGGCATATTCGAACATGTAGTCTGTATGGAAGATTTTGAGATGGTATTGATGACCATGTAGTCTTAAGGAAGACTTTGAGATGGCATAGATGGCCATGTAGTCTGTATGGGAGACTTTGAGATGGTATAGATGACAATGTAGTCTATTGGGAGATTTTGAGATGGTATAGATGACAATGTAGTCTATTGGGAGATTTTGAGATGGTGTCTTCAAATGCATCTTTGTTAATGTACATTGCAAGATTGTGACTTTTCGGCATATTATTCAGTGTTCGCGATTTTAAACCAACACTATCACTATTTGCTATGGCAAAGTAAAGGTGAATGGCCCTTGTCTCTGTCACGTAGCTCGTTGGGCATATGGTGCTAAGTTCGTGTTGTATAAACTAGTAGGCAGTCAATGGGTGATGTGGTTCTTGCCGTTACTCTGCAAAGGGGGGGGGGGGGGGAATTCTAGGCTGGGTTGATCTGGGAGCCCAGGTCAGTTTTACAAAACTTGCCCTAGATGTAGATTCGAACTCATGACCACCCTTCCGACATGCAAGCATTCTAGCTTCTGTGCTACCGCTGCACGCAATAGCGCTGTGTTAAATGCTTTTGTGTCTTATATAAACAGTATAAAATAACACAAAGTAATACAGCTTTACAGAACTCAATTACGTGTGTTATTTTATACTGCTTACATTTCTACAGTTCAACAAATGTTATTCATATTTTAGTTATGTCTTATTTGTACGTTCGGCTCCATATATTTGTGGAAGTCAGCTTTTTTACCGAATGTCAGCTCCTCACAGACATTGAATTTGCTGGCCATGCCAGCACCTGTAGCTTTTGGTTGAGGCCCATAGGTATAGTGTGTTTTTTTGTTGTTGCCTCAATATAAAATTCAATATCTTAGTAACCATCTGAGGTAAAATGATGAGATTTAGTATATAACCTTATCATTATGTCCACCCAACAAAAAAATTTTTGTTCTGGAGATTTTACAGCAGATTTCAAAGTTAGTTTATGTGCGGTATATTAATTACGATTTAGAGATTACGTCCATGATATTAACAGTATTACAGCTTCACCAAGAGACGTCCCGACAGATTTTGAAATTTTCACGTGATGTCCGTTTTGAAACAAACAGCGCGAAGATTCAGAGGTGTCTCCAAATGGGGGTTCTTTCATGAAACGTAATTATATAAATAAACTAGCTGACAAGGCCCGGCTTCTGGCGGGGATCTATCTATCTATCTATCTATCTATCTGTCTGTCTGTCTGTCTATCTATCTATCTATCTATCTATCTATCTATCTATCTATCTATCTATCTATCTATCTATCTATCTATCTATCTATCTATCTATCTATCTATCTATCTATCTATCTGTCCGTCCGTCCGTCCGTCCGTCCGTCCGTCCGTCCGCCCGCCCGACTGTCTGCTTATCTATCTATCTATCTATCTATCTATCTATCTATCTATCTATCTATCTATCTATCTATCTATCTATCTATCTATCTATCTATCTATCTATCTATCTATCTATCTATCTATCTATCTATCTATCTATCTATCTATCTATATATCTATCTGTCTGCCTGCCTGTCTGCCTGTCTTCCCGCCTGCTTGCCTGCCTGCCTGCTTATTTATCTATCTATCTATCTATCTATCTATCTATCTATCTATCTATCTACCTATCTATCAATCTATCTATCTGCCTACCTGCCTGCCTGCCGGCCGGCCGACCGACCGACAGACCGACCGACCGACAGATATCTATCTATCTATCTATCAATCTATCTATCTGCCTACCTGCCTGCCTGCCGGCCGGCCGACCGACCGACAGACCGACCGACCGACAGATATCTATCTATCTATCTATCTATCTATCTATCTATCTATCTATCTATCTATCTGTCTGTCTGTCTGTCTGTCTGTCTGTCTGTCTGTCTGTCTGTCTACCTGCCTGCCTGCCTGCCTGCCCGCCTGCCTGCTTATCTACCTATTTATCTATCTATCTATCTATCTATCTATCTATCTATCTATCTATCTATCTATCTACCTACCTATCTATCTATCTATCTATCTATCTATCTGCCTACCTGCTTGCCTGCCTGCTTGCCTGCCGGCCGGCCGACCGACCGACCAACCCACCCACCCCATCCACCCAGTCAGCCAGCCAGCCAGCCAGCCGTCCACCCACCCACCCACCTACCTTTCTGCCTACCTACCTACCTACCTACCTACCTGTCTGTCTGTCTGTCTGTCTGTCTGTCTGTCTGTCTGTCTGTCTGTCTGTCTGTCTGTCTGTCCGCGCTATTAAATATTGATAAAAGTTACTGGAAAAAACGTCAGGACCATGTGTTGAAAGAGGAAGAGGACTATTGGAGAAAGGATGGATTGAAGGTTGTATGTTCGATTCCGGGCCGCGTCCTTCATTTCAAGAGTGCATTTTTTTTTCGGACACTCCCAAGGGTCGTCGCTGGAGCTACGGAGTTCGTGCTTTATGCGACGCTTTCCGCACTGCGGAAAGAAACTGAGCCATATGGGATATTTTAAAAACCGGTGCAATGCAGCCGACCCTGTCGATTGTAAGCTACTTCTTTCATTCCACTCACTCCCATACGAATCCGGATACGCCTTTGTTTGTCATCTGAATTTGCAGGTCCCCATTACCGTAAACATAACTTTTTTAGCGAGAAATCACTAGTTGTTAAGCAAAACATCAAAGGAATGTCGCCGCTTTCAATGATTTAAGTTGTTTTTGGACCTATCAAAGACATATTTCTTGGGTGGGGGTAAATATAAGACGGCTGGAAAAATTGCATAACGATGCAACAGACAGTTTTCAAAATAATTGATCGTGAATGAAGGCAAACAAATGTGGACATACTATAACTATGACCACCACACGTATAGACATTAAGACCAACAAAATGAAAACATTATTGTCAGTCTAAGACATATTATTTACAATTCTGCTTTCAGATCCTGGAAAGAAAAGAATGGCGTCCATTTCGGCGAACGACCCTCAAAAACAAAAATTATTCCCGGAAATGCAGACGAAGCTTTCTGCGCTATTGTGATATAGACAATAATCAAACGATTACCTATGACGAATGGAAGGAGTGTTTTGGGCTGAATCGTAAGGATTCGTTTATTTTTTGTTCCGTATTGTTTGTGACCAATAAAAAGATGTCAGTTGTAATCAGAAAAAGAGTGTTGAGATGCTACATAGAACCTGTACTTTTGTATGGATGTGAAACGTGGACAATGAGCAGACAAGCTGAAAAAACACCTGATAGCTGTGGAAATGTTGTTTCTGGGGAAAATGCAAAGAGGACAGAAAAACAATGACCAAGTTCTATAAGAAACAAATGAAAACCGTAAACTGATGAGAGAAATTAGACGTAGACAGTCACCCATTTTCGGCACTTTATGAGAAGAAATAAACTAGAGAGCTTGGTGACAATTGGCAAGATTGAGAGGGAAAGAATAAGGAGAAGGCAGAGAAGACAATATCTTAATGGCTTGACCACATGGCATGGTTGAGACAAGAACACAGAGCTGATTCACGACTCTGATGATCGTGTGGGATGGTGAAACGACCACCAAAGTTTACCGGCATGGCACACGATGATGATTGCTTGTAACATAATAATGTATCAGTCGTTTATTTTTTTTTTTTATTCTCACGTTACCCATGTTATACTTTGGATAAACAGACAAAACGTAATCTTGCACTTATTGTTTGGTTGGTTGGTTGGTTGGTTATCGAATCCTCTGAGAAATTGAGTCTTAACTCTTAACCCTGATTCATTGTCATGTATAATGTCTGAGCCCTATAACAGACTTGCATCTGATTGGAATAGGGTTAAAGACTTTCTTTCCGAGCCTGTAGCAAAGTACCATCTCCTTGGAGACTGTTGCGGAGCTCTCCTTCCATATCCCTAAGCTCACACGCCAGCGGGGTGTGCATCGGCTGGCATGGAACATCATATTTGTTGAGAGAAATAGTAAGATGTAACTAGGTAACTGAGCCGGCCGCTCAGAAAGCAATGGCAAACTACTGAGCGTAATCTTGCCAAGAAATCAACAGATCGCTCCCTACTTACCTCTCTCCCTCCCTCTCTGTCTGTCTGTCTGTCTGTCTCTGTCTGTGTCTCTCTCTCTCTCTCTCTCTCTCTATATATATATATATATATATATATATATATATATATATATATATATATATCACACAAACACACACACGTGCGCATTGTACACACTGACAGTAAAAGTTATTAGAACCAAGATCAGAAAATGAAAAGCACACATACACACAAACACAAACACACACACACATACACACAGACACGCGCACACACACACACACACACACAACTATATCAATTCAAAAGAAAAATGAATTAATGAATGGCAGGACTTTAGAGAAGAAAAAAGTAACAATTAAATCACTAAATACATCACATGAAGAAAATCAATAACTGAGTCTTAGAAAAGCAAACTTGATTAATGCGTAATTGATCGTTCTTTTTGCATGGGCCACTTCCGTTATGTTTCACATCTTGAATTATATCCCTCAGATAACAATTTCAACTCTCTGCCACTGAATCGGAAACGGAAAGGAAAGAACTCGTTTAGTAAGTACACGCTTTGTCTTATGCACTCTTCAGAGGAATATGTCTAGACATGCACTCTTCAGAGGAATAAGTCTAGACTGTCAATATCACAATGCAATTTTACAACGGTTGCAGCTTCTTATCTGGTGATAATTGATTCCTAATTTTCACATGTCGTCGCTTTCCATCATTAGAAATATGCTTGAAGAGTGCGCACTCACACGCACATATTACGCACACACACATGCACTCACACATGCACACATACACACACACACACACACACACACACACACACTTAGTTAATGAATAACACATCTTTCTGGTATTTTGGGGTTTTTTGGGGGGGTGGGGGGGTGGGGGGGTGCTCGCTCGCTTTGAACTCAAGCGTAGTCCATACACACTACTTCTAGTAGTGCTGGATTGAATTTAGCGTGTGGATTAGCTTTCCCTAATTACAGTGCCTCTTGTCATCAGGCGAACCCACTCCGACTTCAGAGGTACTTGTAATTTACGTCCCCTAGTTAAGGACGAGTTTCTGTTTTTGTTAGTTTGAAAGATCTTTATGAAATTGGGGTTATTTTGGTGCTTTTCTGTTCTTTTTCTTAGTAGCAAAAGACATCCAGCCATCATTTCATCATGTAGTGTCTTGTAGTGTCGTAGATAGCTATGCCTGTACCCATTCCTCATTTTATTGTCTCAGCTTCCACACTTTTACTCTATGATATTCTTATGGTATGTAGTAATGCAGCCGATTCTTGTAGGCAGGAAACATGGCTATTCTTGCGGTAAGTAGTTAAGGAGACATCCTTGCATTAAGTAGTAAAAGAACTAATGTTGCTGTCAGTAGTAAAGCAGGAATATTTTGCGGTACGTAGTAAAGAAGCTATTCTACTACCCATTAATGAAACATGCTATTCTGGTAGTAAGTGGTACAGCAAGCTAATCTTGTGGTAAGCTGTAACGGACACAAATCTTGTGGTAAGTAATAAAGCCGGCTAATCTTGTGGTAAGTAGTGTATAGCAATTTGTGTAATAAGCAGTTAAATCGGTTATTCTTGTGGTATGTAGTAAAACACACATATCTTGTGGTAAGCAGTAAGTGACGATCATCTCGTGGTGAGTAGTAAATCACACTAATTTCGTGGTAAGTAGTAAAGCAGGTTAATCTCGTGGTAGGTAGTAAAGCAAGCTAATCTCGTGGTAAGTAAGTAGTAAAGAACGCAGTGTGTGTGATAAGTAATAAAACTGGCTATTTTTGTGGTATGTAGTAAAGCAAGCTAATCTTGTGGTATGTAGTAAACGCAGGCTAATCTTGTGGTATGTAGTAAACGCAGGCTAATCTTGTGGTAGGTAGTAAGACATATATACTTGCCAGAAAACAAACAGGTATATGATGTTAAGCCCAGTTTTCCCCACCTCATAACTGCATACAGGGGTAAAATTGTCAGTATTACTCAACTTAACTACAGTTTCACAGAATCAACCCCCACACCCATAGATATATATATATATATATGGGTGTGGGGGTTGTTTATGTGTTGTGTTAGCAGTAACGCACGACCGCCTTTACTTCCCAAAACATTTCTAGGTGCCTATTCTAGGTCCACCTGGGAGTGCAGGTCTATTTTAAAAATCCTAATCTGCACCGGGGTTTTACAGTAGAATGCTGAAATTTTATTAAATAACCAATATAAATTATGCTTTTAAAGCGGTTCAGACACAAAGACAACTTATAACAAACAGGTAACCATTTTTGTGTCATATTATGAATAAAGAAGAACTGGGACACGCTGTGACAAGTAGAAAGAGTAAATGAAATAGAGATAGAGGAATACAGCGGGTAAAGTTTATTGACAGCCTGTTGTCATAGCACTGAAAAGTGTCAGTTTCCTAATTGATGCATACTATCTAAGCTGATAATTTTATGGTCTGACAAGGGTTCAGTGTCTTCTGTCGTCGTCCGCTAATAGAGGAAAAGACTAGTCACCTTATTCTGCGTGCATTCAGGTCTATATAATTAGATGGCCCTGTTGCATCATAGAGCCCTGGCAGATTACTGCCTAGGGACATGTTATTGGATATTGCAGGATATGAAGCATGATCGCCCAGCCCAGCCCAGCCCAGTCACTAAGTCATGATGATGATGTCCACGATTCTAGATCGTTAATTACGAATAAAGTTTTGCTAACTCTGTTAAGAATCCAGTATGTAATGCCAGTAGAAATGTGGTTTGTAAGGAAATTGCAAAGAATACTATGGGCAGACTGAAAAACTAATGAGCAGTCCTACAAAAAAAAAAAAATAAAACAAATGAAAATCGTAAACTTATTAGAGACGTTAGGTGTAGAGAGTTAAGATGAATTTTTGGGTACGTCATGAGAAGAAATAAACTGGAGAACTTGGATACAACTGGAACAATCAAGATTGAAAGGAACATGAACAAGGAGATATTCTTCTAAATGGTAAATAGCATGCATACGGATTTCATGAAACAAGTACACAGTCCACAATATGGATACAGATGGCTTCAAATGAAAATCTTAAAAGTGTGATAGACATTACATTAACAGTGACATTGTTTTGTAAGCTGCCAATACGGTTGTTAAGAATGTCAAGAGGGTGGGGCACGTAACATCACGGTGCAGACGAAAACGGTGACGCCATAAGGACAGTTTAAAGATGGCCGCCCCAATGTTGACACGCACCAAAGAGGAGCAGCGTTCTATTATTTTTTTTTTTTTTAAATAGTGAAGGGATGACACCTATATAAATTCATCGTCGAATGAAAGTCCTGTATGGTAATGCGTGCTTGTCAGTCCAGTAAGTGTATGAGTGGATTAAGAAGTTTTAAAATGTATGTACATTGTGTTGGTTTATAATACACAATGATGCTAATAAACCAATTACTCAAATTTGTTTATTTTCCAGATTTGATCAGCTATCTCAATGGAGACTGAAAGAGTTGAGCGTGAAGAGCTTGATCTGACAGTAGAGAGAGAGAGAGGCAGGAATATTGAGAGATCTGACTATAAAGAGAAGGAGAAATTCATCTAACAACATAGTGAGAAATACGAATGGATCTGACAGCAGAAGAGATGGAGAGATTTGTCGGCAAAGAGAATGAAAGAGTTATAGAATGATCTGACAACAGAGAACTGGAAATAGATATGTCTTATATTTCTATGTATTACCTTTCTCCAGCCATGCATCCCTTGTGAGCTTTTCAGATGCTACTAGCTAGTGTTTTGCATGTCTATTTATGAATAATATATGTCCAGTGCATTTTGGGAAATATGTTTATGTCTTTTCCTTGGAGTTTAGTTGAGTCAAGAACCGACATGACAGCTCTAGGGACATTCCCATAGGTGCCCCGTCCTCATTTTCGACGGTCAGCGAAGAGTTCCTATAAGTTTATTGTTGTACAAGCCGTTCGATCTGAGAACATAACCATACAGTGATTCCACTGACTAAAGTTTTAAATATGAGTTCCTTGTATAATGGTAGACATCACAGTGGACTAGACATTAAATGATACAGTGCCGAAGGATAATGTATCGCAACATGTAACCTTCCATTTTGGACAGAAGGACGATATATCGCTAGGGTCGTCATGTTATTTGTTTTGTTTCGTGGTATATACCATAATTTTAGTTTTCAGTGAACTGACATTTACATAATAACACTTGTTCATTTGATTGTGTACCATGTTTGGTCGAAACTTCTTTTTTTTGTTTCTCTCTGAATCAGTTTAGTTGGCTTAACAGCACAGCAAGATTGGACAGCAGATTATATCATGTGTATAGTGTGGAAGAGCAGATTCTTTATCATGGTCTGGAGAGAATGGTTCGGCAGCGACTGACCAGATTATCTGGCCGATGGGCAGTAATCCGAGGATAGCCCCTTCGGCATCTGGTATCATTAGTATTGGGACTCTTTGCTGGTTGTTGAAGTTGAGAACAGGACGAATGTGGGAATGCCCCGAGTACTGTGAAGTCGGTTCTTGACTCAACTCAGAAGCATAACTGCCGCAGTTCATCCCTAATTGCGACTTGACCTCTATGGTTGACCCATGTTTCATAATGAATACCAGAGACTTCTTTAGAAAGAAAGACGGCGAGGAAAGGAGTATAATGAGTATTCATATTTCATTAATAATAATCCAGCGTACACAAAATTGTGTCAGCTCTAGGATTACATTTAATTTTCTATACAAAATCATGGAAATATATCGTATGACGACCAGTTTTCTTCCTTACTGGATTCCCTTTCCAAATACTGTTGTCAGTTCTTTGGCAACGGACACGCAAAATATGCGGCAACCGGCGTTTAGAAAGGACAGCAATAAAATGTATGGTTTTCATGAAGACGAGACGGGCGCCAGCCAACACAATGGTGGCAATGAAATTAGCATCGCCCTGGGGCATAAACATGCATTAAAGAGGGGGAAATGGCATCGAGAGCCTCCCCGGCAAACTGGCAAGAGCAACTTGCTGCAAAGTACTTACTACATGAAGGTTATGTGTCCTCATATTTCTATTCTGTTCCCTAGTCGTCTGGAAAGGTTGATCAAAACCCGTGGATTTCTTTCTCATGTAAACAGCCTCTAGCTGTCCTTGGTAATTGATTTTTCTGTCTATAAAGCAGATTACGTCCGATAAATTACGCGGGTAGCCTAATTATCCTGCTTATAAGGAAATATTGGCCAATTCGGGACCTGAGGCGACGACAGAATCAAGATGATTAAAGTTTGAAGTATTGATTGAACTGTTCCGTGTAAATTAAGTCCTCAAGGTACCCGGTTACATGCCTTAAGGTGTATTGAGCATACGATGCTAGACTCATACTTTTATAGATCAACTGGCACTCGTAGGCTGATGTGGCGAATACCACGCCGGCCGTTTTCACTTCCCAAGACAATTCCTGGTGCGCAGTGCATGCTGGTACATCTCCAAGCCCAGGTGAATCTTAAATATCCGCCTCCATTCCATTTCGAACTCATGACCTTGGAACTGGAACGCTAGCTCCTGGAAACGATGCTACCGCTGCTCCAGATTGTGCTATGAAGGCTAATCAATTCTTGAACATTTAGTAATCCTACATTTTGTTTGTGTCTGCAGTTAAAATGATTCGGAGATGGAGTTAAAGTAATTTTTGTAAAGTGTATGTAAATAGTATCCTCTATACCTATGGCGGACTGGGTCTAAAATATTGATTGCCAGAACTGAAAGGTCATTGACATTTAAAATATACTGTTTAATATTTAAGGGAGCCCATTTCATTAGGAACCAAAGGGCCTACTTGCCATCGGGCAAGCTGACAACCTGGTCAATCCTCCACTGCTCTCTACACGGCCTGTTTGGGAGAACTGTGATGTGAAACATTGGTTGTTCTTTAGTGATGCCAGTGTGAAGATGTGTCCACTACAGGAGGATATTGTGTCTGTAATGCGTTGTAACACTGCGGTGTTGATAGTGAGTAAAAGGTTCCTCGGTGTGTTGAATGTGATGTGAAACATGTTTTATTCACAAGTGTTTACGATGTGTATAAAGTTGTTAAGTTTGGGAAATGTTGACCCTGAGATGATGTGCAAAGTTACTCAGTATCTGGAATGTCCCGTGAAGCATTCTTTACTCTACCGTGTTTACGATGTGTCTAAAGTTGTTAAGTGTGGGAAATGTTGACCGGGAGACATTGTGTGTAAGGTTGCTCAGTACAACAAATCATGACTGAACACGATGGGTGGATGCTTGTCCAGTTTGAATCTTGCTGTGTGGATGATGTATTCGTCTGCATTGTTAACGATGTGTATTTGATTGTCAATTACTGGACATGATTAATCTGAAACGACGTGTGATAGGTTGTCCAGTACCGGAAATAATGAATGAGAGGCGATGTGTGAAGGGTTGCCCAGTATTGGAAATGATGAATGGGAAACTATGTGTGAAGGGTTGTCCAGTATGGAAAATCATGACTGAGGAAAGATGTGTGAAGGGTTGTCCAGTATGGGAAATGATGAATGAAGACAGATGTGTGAAGGGTTGTCCAGTATGGGAAATGATGAATGGTAAACAATGTGCGGAAGACTGTCCAGTATGAGAAATGATGAATGGGAAACGATGTGTGGAAGGCTGTCCAGTATGGAAAATGATGAAGGTAGATGATGTGTGAAATTGTATCCATTATGGCAAATTATGAATGGGAGACGAGGTATGGACGGTTGTCCAATATTGGAAATGATGAATGAGAGAAGATTTGTGAAGAGTTATCCAGTATAGAAAATGTTTACTATTCTACGGAATGGACGATGTGTGTAAGATAACACGTAGATTGTTGCCTTGTATGCCCAGAAATCTACTGGGTCAGGCATTTAAATATATTGCTTTACGACTCCATCCTCTATTTGTAAAATATGTACGAAGCTATTAAATTGTTTACCGAAATAATGTGAGTTGTATTTTATGTGAGAAGATCTATGTCTTGTTTACTGACGAAGATGGTTTCATAGCAGATGACCTACTGATTGCAAACGTTCGAATCTGAATTCCAAAATCTACAGGTCATCTTTCCTGAAATAGTACACCATTCCCGCTCCTGTCAATCTGATACTTGGGGTTAAATCGTGCCATTAATACGTAGTGTTGACAATAGGTGATCAAGGGCGGCGCGGGAAAAGTTCAATGAACTTATACAGGAAACAGATGGTTATGGAGAAATATGAAGTTACATGACCTGTTCCCATCCTCAATATCGCCGAATCTCATAACTCTGAGTAAAGTGTGGTGGTACCTAAATGTTACCATTCCATGCAGGGCCGTATCGTGCTATGATACAGAGAGGCGGCACCGTAAAGGGGCTTCATAAGGGGGTGGCATTTTTAAAGAAAATAACATGTAAGGGGTGGCATTTCGAAGGCTTGCATCATACTAAGAAATTGTTCCATGATTCCATGAATTGACCGCACCATCCTTGATCTCAAAAGTTAAGTAACAAATCACATTTATTTACGAGGGCCCAGGTCCATGACTGTGTTTGACATATTTTTGTTTTTGCGTAAAGACACCTCAGATTAACTGATTAAGTGACATGCGATGATTAATTGTCTTAAGCGACTACTCGTATCTGACATGAGCTTATATACATGAGCTTATATACAGTGTAACACTTTTTAATTTGATATATAATACAACATACCTGCTACAGATTAACAAATTTTAAGTAATAACTGTGGCACACACATAATTCCCATTTTCCGCCATCCATTTTTGTTTGGTCCAACCCTACTTTTTTCTGTGACAATGGATCAGCTAAACAGATTGCCACCTATGAGATAGTTTATGTTCATTCCTCGGTCATCGTTTATGACAGCGTTGACCAGCATGACAATGAACATGGTACTGAAAAGTATTGGTGCGAGCACACAATCTTGTTTAACTCTCTTTGAGACAGGGACATGATCTGATAAATTACACGCCCTGTTCCTACTCCGCTTTGTCTTCGTGGAGTTGTTTCACTGTTCTAATAAACATTTGGGATCAGCAGAATTGTGTCCAAAACCTCCATAGAGTAAATACATATGACACAAATACATGAAGAATTCGAACACACTGGCTTCTAAAGTGAATAACTAGATGTGACGTACTCTCCTCGAAACGGAAACCAGGAAGAAGATGAAAATTATGCAAAAATACCGCCTCTGCCTAGCTAATCAGATTCAAGGCCAAGATGGCGATTCACATGGAAACTAGCCACGGTAGTCCACGTTATCAGACCCGAGCTACAAGTGAAACTGTCACTGTCATTACTGCCTATAGTACCTTGTGTGTATGACAGATGGGGTCTTGAGCCTGAGAAATTAAGGCCACCTGGCTTGGGCAGTAGCCGTTAACTTTGCAGGTTCGGGATTTATGTTTTGCTCTCGACAATAAAAAGTCCATCATCCTACCGAGCTTTGGAACCCGGGTCTTTCGAATGAGAGCCCGAGGTTCTACTAAGTCGGCCACATATTCCTAACAACTGAGATATCCGTGCTTTACCACCATAACGGAAACCGCTTTCACATTATCCAACAGCAAGATAACCCAGCCCACATCACTGCTACGCATTCATTCTCTGGAAACATCCTGCATATTTCAGAATTCCCTTCAAATTAAACTTTGATAAAAATCTGTTTACATTTCAGTTTTCACTGTAATCCCAACTGATCCCCAGGGGCATCTTAGAACGAGATGATAGTTAAAAGTAATATAAATGTCAACACACTGGAAATGAGACGACCGATAAGGACATTTAGCTCAACAAACCCTCATCAGACAGGATCGATGATTCATGTTAACCACCTTTAGCCTAACCTGATAGAGTATTGGGGATGCAGACATGATATATTGAAGCACCCATCTTTAGCTGTCATAGATAGAATCTGCTAGTGTTTATAATGTATTCCTGAAGCTGTTAACAGTAAGCGCGGTTTTAATCTGTTCATAATTAACCGCAATATATAGTTCAGTGTAGTTGTTGAATTCATGTTAGCAGAATACTTTGCAAATTAAAAGTTCTTGTGCACTTTTAGCATGTTACACATTCGTTGGATTATGGCTCATCATCATTCTGTGCTATGCCGATAAGCATGGGCGGTCATGTTTCGCCATCTCGTACGATCAACAGAGTCGTGGATTAGCAAGAAATCCAGATATTTACTTCTCTACCTTCCCCTTGTTCTCCCCCACCTTAATCTTACCAGCTGTCACCAAGTTCTCTAATTTACTTCTTATTATAACGTGTCCCAAAAATGTTGATTGTCTACGTCTAATTTCTCTAATCAGTTTCAAGTTTTCATTTGTTTCTTGTGAGACTTGCTCTTGAATTGTTCTGTCTGTTCATGGTTTTTTTTTTTTTGCATTTTCCTCAGAAACCACATTTCCACAGCCATCAGATGTTTTTCAGCTTGTCTGTTCATCGTCCCAGTTTCACATCCATACAAAATACAAGTTCTATGTTGCATTTCAACGCTCTTTTTCTCGTTGCAATTGACATCTTGTTATATGTCAGTATGTTTTTCATCTTGCACAGGACTGGATATATATTATTCCATCAGATGCAGAACTTGTTGTATAACTTATCCTTGTTTAAGGCTTGCCTGCCCTGACGGTGGTAATGGGTTCAAATTCGCATCGATAATTTGTTTAACTGGCTTAACCTTCTCTTCAGAAGACCCACCCCACCCCCAAGCTTAACATATTCGCCAGGAGACCCACCCCCTCAATTTCTCTTTTTTTTTTTCAAAACCAACCCTGGCAACACAACGCAATGTCCAAGTACTTTTTTTTCGCATATCCTTTACAGGAAATCGCTGTCAACACCAACATTTTACCGCTTTTGTTGATTTCTTGGCAAGATTACGCTCAGTAGTTTGCCATTGCTTTCTGGGCGGTCGGCTCACTTGACTTATCCCGTAAGTTACTAACGCGGCGAGAACCGCTTCCAATTCTCGCGCGCTGCGTTAACCTACGTGGATAAACGGGATTACGGAGAAAGTCGTTTAACACCTCGGCCAGGGAGACCGGCGTCCAAGTACTACAATATGCGAATTAACACAGACATTTAGTAACCCACATAAGGACAACATGATCTTGTTGGTCGTGTTATGGGACAAGATGCGCTGTGGACAGTTGTGACAGCCGCAAAGATCAAATTTGTTAGAGACGGAGGTCGCCAGAGAACGAAACAAAATACTGGAAGGTTTAACAGAATACGACATAAGACGATCAGTGATCGAGTTTATCAACAACACATAGGCAGATGTTTGTGGAGGCACATACATGATAAATGATGATGATGACAATGGTGAGTTGAGTTGTTAAGCAGAGCTGAGGGTACTTTTGCCTTAATTCACCCCAAACAAACGTCACCAGCTATATTTAGGGTCACCAGCTATATTTAGCACTGACGGTGATCTCCTCTGTGTTCGGGTACAGTTCGTGTCGGTGCGTTTCAATTGCCCCACAGTGATTCTTTGGGCTTTGGCCACCGTTTCTGTGTGAGTGTGTGTGTGTGTCTGCCTCATCTTGAGTTTTCTGGAACTGGCAGCAGCAGCAGCTGTCCACGACAAGCCAGAGTAGCGTTGCCTTTTCTGCAGCAGCATCATGGCATCTGACATTCTGCTAGACACTGTTCTCATAATCATGTCATCATGGTGCTATCGCTGACTGAGCGTCAGGACAGATGGAAGATTCCGACGACGACTACGACATTCACCATGTATGTCGGCAGGACATCCTCCCGCTGAGACAAGGCGCACATGGCTGCAAGGCCTCGCGTCTCCCGTACAGACAGATCATCATCATTCTTTTCGTATGCTGCTGGTCTCAAGAGTTGACAAGCATTTCATTTGGCCAGTTACAGTTGAGGCGCGGGGGATGTCGCCGAGAGCAACTGTTGCACACCGATCAAATTGCGCATCGAGCTATGACGGCGCAACACAGGGAACCCCTGGATGTGACGTCATACCCTGGGATTCCGTTTGTTTGGGGTGAATAAAGGCAAAAGTACCGAGCTGAGCTTAGAACCGACATCACTGCACTCAGGCACGCATGTGAAATCTGATCTTTTTCCATTATGATTTTGCCATCTGTGGTTAATGTATGCGTTCTTTTGTTAGGAATGTCATTAATTCTTTTGTGCATTAATTTGGTATTCCTGGTGTTATGTTGGTTTTCAATGCCCCTGCAATATGCCTCAAGCCATGTTTCTTTAGCCTCTTTGCATAGTTTCCTAATTTTCCTGAGAATCTCTTCATATTTTTTATGGTTATTATTATTATGTCTCATTAATTCCATGAGTTTTAAGATGTCTTCCATCATCCTTTGCTTTCGTCCCATTATCTTTATTTTTGGGATGGGTGTTTCTGCTGCTTGGTTGATGGATTTCTTTAATATTTCCCATTGGTCGCTCACATCTTGAAATAATATTTCCATATCGAACAATGCATCACATCTGTTCTTTACCTCTACGTTGAATTTATCTGTCATCTCCTCACTATTCAGTGCCCGTAGGTCAAATTTTGTTTTTCTTGGTGTGTATTTCACTATTTTTTTATCACACCGACCACATTTACTTCCCAAGACTTGTCCCTGTACCATTTTCAGACTGGGTCGAATGTGAGCCGAAGACATTTCTTTTTTTTTTTTTAATTCTCTCAATGAGTAATCGAACCCATGATCACCAGCTTGGAAGGCCAACGTGCTAGCCACTGCATTACCCCGTCTTCCCGGCTAATAGTACCGGCAAGGAATTACTATTCCCTGGGAAGATCACACTTGGTAGCGTTGTAGAGGAATGATAACCATTACCTTCACATAGAAGAAACGCTTATGCCAACAACTTGCCCGCCGTTTTCAGCGTACCATCACCTCTGACTAAATCCCCATAGTGCTGGCGTGACTTATGCGTTTCATTATGTGCACAGCCTTAAGTCTTAAATTATATAACGACATATTAAAAGCCAGAGTTCCCGATTTTTAAAGAAACAAATATGTTTGCCAATCCCTTGACGCAACCGAGACGTCGGTGTAATCTTATAAATTTGCTAATGTAGTATCGATTTCATTTTTCCGAGTGGTTAATTTAATGCATTCGTTATTCCCTGGAAATCTTCAGTGACGTAAGTAAGCCATCCCAGACTGGGGCAGAATTATTATCTGGTAGTATCGATCATTGCTTACTGCCGGGGTCATCTGATTAGATTTCGGCTTTTCAGGCGATTCTCTCTATTCTAAACACTGCTTCAACAGTCAGGATAAAGTAATTATTGTATTTGAGCTTCTTTCTTTTTCTTTGAGCATAGGAATCATCCCCTGCCGGATGCAGGTTTACAGCAAAATCTGACCAAGGGAAGTCCTCTCTCTCTCCCCCCCCCCCCCCCCCTTACTAGCGAGACAGTGCCCTGTTAGCGCATGATCTCGTGGTCATGGTTTCCCAGTCTACACCACGGGGAGGGGACGTTGACTGGTTAGTCTACGGGTCATCGGCAGTCTACTAATTTCCGATTTTCACCCCTCCTGAGAGAGGCTAGCCGATCCTAACCCTACTGGCTGCAGAGCCAGGCGAAGTCCACACCTTGTGCGAATCAGAAATTATGAAATCAGGACTAGAGTGTTGAGGAGGAAAGGGGTGTTATAGTAGCGCTAGATTTTATTAGAATACAGCAGGCCACCAACTAGCAGTATACCACAACAAGCAATGCTGTTCAGACCAAATGGTACCATAAGAAAAGGGCTATCATGTAAGCGATGGACAAAAGTAATTACAGTGTCCATGGAAATCTCGATACATGAAGCCCATAAACGGGCACTCTCCAGCTGTTTATGCTTCAGCTCAGCACCGCAAAAGGAACAAGGTGTGATGAGATAGGATCGTATCTGTGTCATGTTTTAAAATATGGTTTCTGTGCGCATGATCCTGTGTGATATTGCCATAAGATGTAAAGAACAATAGACGGTCCGTCAATCACACATGTATATAAATATGTCGTGTCATAGGATTTGCTAGGACGGCGAGGAATGCTGTATCCCTATGTCTAATGTGTTTGAAATATTCGAACGGCTGCAATTTTCTGAGACAATTTGTCAACCCCTCCTGTAACTTATCTTTGTCCTCCTTGTCTGTAATACCACAGATCTCCCTTGTTGTCTCGATGTTCTTACAGCGTGACAACAATAATGAATCAATTCTTTATAGTGTAGAACTTGATCATTGTTTTTTTCTGTTGTGATTGGGACTCTCTACTTATCGAGAGTCTAATAATTCAAAAAATGTATAGTATATTTGTTGCAACATAAGCAGCTGTAGCATAGTAATTATTGCACGGTCTTAGATAGCCAGCCGCATGGATTCAATCCTCAAATGAAGTAGAATAGTCCCTCGAATACATCTGGATCTGGGATGGACAAGTCATCGTAAAATAAGAACCACACAATATTATGACTTGGAAGGAAGCACGTCAACGAGAATGCTGATTACATCTGGTTTGTTTTAAAAAAAAAATTGTGTTGCCTATCCCTTACGGGACGTTGCAGTCAACACCAGCATTTTCAGCTGCTGTTGATGTACTAGGCAAGTGTTACGTTCAGTAGTTTGCCATTGCTTTCTGAACGACCGGCCCCTATACCTTTTTCTAAAAAACATGCACCGCTGGTTTGTTTTACCTTAACCTAATATTTGAAAGTATAGCACTTCACATCCCACCGCTTTATGGGTCACAAAATAAACTGCCTTTATAATGCAATACGGCTAGCAATGTGTAAACGTGTCGTTTTCTTGGCCAGCATACAAGCCCGCGCCCGGCTATGAATAATTTAATGAGATAATACCAGGAATTTGCAACTCCATCAATAACCTGCCCAACAAAGAAATGAACATACAAAGAATGTGTCTGGATGTTGCATAATATGGCATAACACCAAACAATGGATATCTGGATATTCTTCTCATTAGCCTGCTGCAGAGGATTAGGATCCCCATTATCATCATCATACCTATCATCTTTTCTTCCTCTTCTTCTGTTACAGAAATAAACGAGCATACAAAGACATGATCAGGATGTGCCGTAATCACCATAATTATCCAGTGCAATGCCGACTGGCGTTGGCGTTCATACCTCTCCACAAATTACCATCTCCGACGGCATGGATCAATTCGTGTGTTGATTCCCATCCGTGTTATGACACAAGACTGTCGAGAATCTTCTCTCGTTGTCTTATGTCGTAATACGTAATAATAACAAATAAGGGCTGTCTGAATATTCTCTTCATGAGGCTGTTGTAAAGAATTACCATGCCTATCATCATCAACAGCATCATCAGCTTCTTCTTCTTCTTCTTCTTCTTCTTCTTCTTCTTCTTCTTCTTCTTCTTCTTCTTCTTCTTCTTCTTCTTCTTCTTCTTCTTCTTCTTCTTCTTCTTTCTTCTCCTGCCCTTTACCCCCTCCACCACCACCATCAACGTATAGCTTTTTGTCGTCAGGATAAGAATGAACATATGACGAATGCTTCATGTACGGCGACGACATACGTTTCGTCAGTATTTAGTCAACGGGGGAATTTTAAGTGTTAAAACTCTGTTTATGGCCGTGTGATAATCTTGCTACACTGTTAACCATCCGTTTCACATTGTTTATATATCCTAACAATATGGTATATAACGTATCTGAAAATACTTAAGTTTTGCAAATCCTTTGCGGGACGTTGCGTTCAGTTCCAAACCCCAGGTTGATTAAATACTCAGTTTTATTCTTCTTCTTCTGCTGCGTTCATCCGGATTTTTTTTTTCCGGATGTGACTGCGTTGTGCCTGTTTACAGCAGAGCTGCGTTCTTGCGCCGTTAGGCCGACACATCCGACTTCTGCGGGCATTTGTTGACCAGGTTAACCTTCCCGGGGGTTTCTTAGGACTCAGTTTTATGTACAGTAGTTTGCCATTGTCGGTCTCCGTGGCGAAGGTGTTGCTGCCCCGGTCATAATCCTGTATACCCGCGATCGAAACACAGCTACGCGCGATTTGCCAGCAGACTGCGTTGCGTTGGTTTCGCGTTGGTATCGGTGCGGGTTGTTCAGAATGGCAAACTACTGAATGTAACCTTGCCAAGACATCACAGCGGCAGAAATGCTGGTGTTGACTGCGATGTCCTGTAAAAAAAAGTTTGCCATTGCTTTCTAGATGTGAAGTCAACGCTGAAGTCCGGTGTAGGATATGAACCCTGTACCCCCCGTCAACGCACCGGATGTTGAAGCGCAGGCCCATTATGTCCTGTGGCCGCGCAGACCTCTCTGAAAATAATACTTCCTCCTAACATAATGTTGTTTTTTCAGACAATTGTTACATTGACTGCAGTAACAAGTTAACACATTTCATAATCATGTGTCCTCTAAAGTTATTGAGAGTTTGAGAAATGTCTCTCCTCTATGATGAAAATTTCTTGTTTAGCGATACACTGATAAACAGTTTAGTAAGCCGAGTATTTAGGGGAGTAATTGCTTTCCTGTTTCCTTCTGAACATTGGGGAGTCCGATGACAAGTCTGTAGATAAAACATCACTAACACAGGTCTAATTCAAGAGCGTTTAACATGCTAGAAACTTTGTCTTCTTATCATGGCGGAACAGAATGGAATCCGGTCTCTAAGAAAGAAGAACGAACGACATAGACAGCTTCTGCGTAGAAGTGGAACGACGGGGTCGATCCTCTTAGAGTGGGGGCTCGTCCGGGATTATTCCAAGATCTTTGTGTGTTGTAGACCTCTCACATAGGGATAGGGACTTAGTCTTTATCCCCTACTTCAGT
Source organism: Cepaea nemoralis (assembly GCA_014155875.1). Lineage (NCBI taxonomy): Eukaryota > Metazoa > Mollusca > Gastropoda > Stylommatophora > Helicidae > Cepaea > Cepaea nemoralis. Next base: position 242,863 of record JACEFZ010000419.1, read on the forward strand.
CTACATAAGATTCTACTACTTCTACCTATCTCCTAACTGTCTGACGGACATTTGTGTTGTGGTGATTAGTTAGTACTATTGATTAGTGATTCATTGTATTGCTTCACCCACACATACTTGAGTACCCACATATCATAGTCAACATGTCTACCCAAGAGTTAGACTTAGACAAAGTTCAGGAAACTGGACGTAAGTCTGGTCTTGAGGGAGATGCTTTGAAATCCTATGTGCAAGAAGTGGAAAGAAATTTCCGCCAAGAGGAAAGAGAGAGGAGGAGAGCAGAAAGAGAACTGGAAGCCAGTAAAGTGGCTCTGGAGGAAAAGAGGATAGCAGCTGATACTGAGATGAAACGGCTTGAGTTGGAAGCCGAGAAAGAAAAACGTGACCATGAGTATCGAATGAAGCTACTTGAGGCACAAGTGCCTGCTACAGGTGTAACTGATGGAGCTATGGGAGGAGGTGTACCTCCTGGCTCAGAGGCAACCAGTAGACGTGACTACCAGGCTATGAAATGGCCTTTACAGCCGTTCGAACCCGAGAAGGAACGGATAGACCAATACTTAGAGAAGTATGAGGCCATGGCTATTGCAATGGGATTAGACAAACAGAAATGGTGTTTAAGACTCTCCCAGGGACTCCGTGCCGAAGGATATGAGGTGTATGCACGCTTGCCACCGGGTCTACAGAATGATTACCCGGCACTGAAAGCGGCTCTCTTGAAGAGATTCGAGATCACAGCGCACTCATACCAAAGGGAATCAGCTGTTAGAAACGCAGTAATGGGATGTCGGCGATTTGGGTTCCAAATATATGTACTATATTTTGCCAATCGTTGCCTCTATTAGGTTGCTGTGTTAGAATAAAACCTAGTTACTTGTACCGGATGGAAACTTAGATTATGTCAGTCAGTTGCTGAAGCCAGAAGAACGGTTAGAAAACCAGGTAAGTTGGTAGGTGGAGTTTCAGACAAAATTGTGCTTAGTTACTAAGTAAAGGAAGAACTTAGTTCTGTACCAGGAATGATGTAACTATTGTGTAATAACTTAATAGTGAATTCATTGTGTGGAACAGCGGATTTCTGTGGACAGGTAAGTTGCCTTGGTGCTATATCTATATATATATATGATCTGACATTGTGTGTATACATATTAGGTCATGGCATGTGATACTTCCTGGAGTAAGTCCGAACGCCGAATAGCTCGACGAGTGATAACACTGCGTGCCGTCGCGATATAAATATGCGTTCTGTAATCTTGTCTGAGCTATCCTGTTTCTTTCATACTGGCGATAGGGCGAGTGAATGCTCAGGTGCTGGAAGTATGGAAGGATGCAAGGAGGCTGTATGAGACTGGGGAAATATAGGATATGGGGGATGTAAAAGCAAGTTATGAAAGTATGTGTTGGTAGACAAAGCCAACGATGAAGTTCAGTCCAGGCCAAGGCTAAACCACTTGGGGAGGACAGAATTGGAACATTACCCTTGGAACATGTGGGGAACATGTATTCTCAAGAAGGCTTCTTGACTCTAAGGCAGAGTCTGATAAGAAGAGTTTGCTATGGCAGTGACAGGTGGTCCCACCAGCAAACAGGCTTGTGTACATAGTGGATGTGATCATATCCTATTCCTATATCCCGAGGGATGGGATATTGATCAAGCTTATGTTTCTTAATGTACATTGATGATGTTAGGAACGAGTCCAGGGACTCTTTACCTATGTTTAGTTCGATTAAATTAGAATTATAATAACAGCCTTGTATCACTACTGACGTTAGCGACGACTGGTAGATGATTAGGGATAGGTGAGACCAAAGATCAGACTCGTCATTCTGATTTCTTGCTCTGTTTGACGGGCTGTTCTGTGAGGCCAGCTGACATTTGCAAACCCATGCTTTACTACTCGCCATATAGAGATAATGCTTTGGTTATATGCATAACTAAGTAGCATGACTGAGGGTTGAGTAGTTATTGGTAGGATGCATGTGGTCTAATGTTTGGGCCAGTATACTCTCACCGGTCGCTCTTCCTTTTCAGGAGTTTGCCTGTTGAGGAACCAGTCAACTATAATTGTTGTTGGCCGGAAACCACTTCGTGTGACAGAGCGAAGGGTTCAGTTCTTTACTTATCACGCCAGACTCAACCACACCAGATACCCAATGTGGTGCACCATGAGTGAAGTTTGCTTCAAGAAATACCACCACCCTGAAGGTGCACGTGTGGGAATTGAGGGTTTGTGATCGTTTGATAATAGAAGACACTCTGTTTCTACTAGGAACATTTCAGCATTTTGAGTAATCATGCTCAACGACAGGGAACACCGGTCCGTCTAGTTTGACGGGGGTTCTGCCTAAACGCAGAAGTAACTAATCTTCAGACACTTGAATGGTTCTTTGGACAGCTCTAGTGGCAGGTCTTGAGAAGAACTACACCAGTTATTGACGTGTGTCAAGTGTAACCCGGTGGAAGGGACTATGGGGTTATAGTCCAACCTGAATTGTTTCCATGAAAGAGATGTCTGATTCTATTAATGTACTGTCTCAATATCAAGATTATCAACTGTGTTCTAGAAGGACTCATTAACATTTTCAGTAGCCATATCGGATTCTACAAGCAGTGTGACTGTAAGAGACCATTGAATGGGTCTGTGACATTTTTCCATTCATGTTCCGGTGCTGTGACGAAGGGACCATTGAATTGGTCAATGCCATAGCTGTTCTGCAGTGGGACTGAGTTATGAGTGACAGACCATTAGATTGGTCAGTGATTGTTTGAGTTCATCGAAGTGACTAATACTTGGAGTCAAGTCCAGGAGGATTGTCTCCCAACCGGTATTGTTCGAGAACTGTCTTAACAGTGACTCCGTGGGAGTGATATAGATGCAGTTGGTCCAGTGAAGTGTGGTCCAGCAGTGAATCTAGTGTTGTGGATCCACGCTCTGGAGACAGAGTGGTCTCCAAGGTTCTAGTCATCTCACTGGAAGGAAGCCGGGTGAGTGGCGGACCGACTGGACGGGACATCTGCATCCAATCTACTTCTCAACTCGATGAAGACAACTACATCTCTGATTCTGTCTCTACTCTATCTTCTATTTGTGTAAATAGATTCTTCTATCAGGATGTTCATTTCAGTTCTATATTCTCAAGGGTAGAATAAACTTTATGTAAGTTGACTTGCTCTTTGTATAATGATTGAGTGTGGTCTCGGACGATGCCTAAATGTTCATTGTTCCACAGATGTAGGTAGTTAGTGGGGGTCTAGAATCTGGAGGGGCTTGTAGACGTAATTAACTAATATGAGATCAACCACAGAGTAAAAAGGTGTATCTGCTCGTCCAACCCCTGGGGCTAGAATACACGGGAGTGCCAGAGACACCTCGGGTGTGGTTCACTCTCACTACCCAAGGTGAACTCGTCACACTCCATACAGAGTGGGGAAACGTGTGACGAAACGCGATTATCTGTCTTGGGTCGTCAAGATTCCGCACTATTTTGGCGCGTCATCGGGGACTTTCCCAGCTAAAAATAGACTGAGGGAAGCCGATGAAGGACTTACGATCTAGAATATTCTCGAAACACTGAAATTCGAGTAACCCGTGATGCTGGGTATCGCTCTAAATTCGCGTGCAGAGAGATCTAGAAACTCTAGGCGGGAAATGACGGTTTCCCCGAGAAAGTATCTTTTCTCAAGAAGCACTCGCTTCTAGTGCGCATTGAGTTGGCACGAAGCGGGAATGTGGCTAAACCAGTCATTCACTTACTTGTGTTCAACGAGAACGGACGCAGGCCAGATGTGAGCCAATTTTGTGTGCGTCTCCCCTCAACCATAATTCGGCTGACTGTTATGTCAAGGAAGCTGAGAAGCCCTTGAACAGTTCGGAAGCTGACTGGAGATCTGGTTCTACCATGCAGGTAGATATTTGTTTAAATCATTTAACTTTGTACGTGTGTTCCACACGCCATTGTTCTAACCTCATTACCTATGCGGATGTCCTTGCATACTAATTAGCAAACCGATCGATAACGCAGTTGACGGCGAATCGTGTTTGTTTACCGTGTGCTTGCGAATCAGCTGTTAGGAACGCCGTATTGTGATGTGGGCGATTTGGGTTCCAAATATATGTACCATATTTTGCCAATCGTTGCATCTATTAGGTTGCTGTGTTAGAATAAAACCTAGTTACTTGTGCCGGATGGAAACTTAGATTATGTCAGTCAGTTGCTGAAGCCAGAAGAACGGTTAGAAAACCAGGTAAGTTGGTAGGTGGAGTTTCAGACAAAATTGTGCTTAGTTACTAAGTAAAGGAAGAACTTAGTTCTGTGCCACCAGGAATGATGTAACTATTGTGTAATAACTTAATAGTGAATTCATTGTGTGGAACAGCGGATTTCTGTGGACAGGTAAGTTGCTTTGGTGCTATATCTATATATATATATATGATCTGACATTGTGTGTATATATATTAGGTCATGGCATGTGATACTTCCTGGGGTAATTCCGAACGCCGAATAGCTCGTCGCGAGATAACACTGCGTGCCGTCGCGATATAAATATGCGTTCTGTAATCTTGTCTGAGCTATCCTGTTTCTTTCATACTGGCGCTAGTGCGAGTGAATGCTCAGGTGCTGGAAGTATGGAAGGATGCAAGGAGGCTGTATGAGACTGGGGAAATATAGGATATGGGGGATGTAAAAGCAAGTTATGAAAGTATGTGTTGGTAGACCAAGCCAACGATGAAGTTCAGTCCATGCCAAGGCTAAACCACTTGGGGAGGACAGAATTGGAACATTACCCTTGGAACATGTGGGGAACATGTATTCTCAAGAAGGCTTCTTGACTCTAAGGCAGAGTCTGATAAGAAGAGTTTGCTATGGCAGGGGCAGGTGGTCCCACCAGCAAACAGGCTTGTGTACATAGTGGATGTGATCATGTCCTATTCCTATATCCCGAGGGATGGGATATTGATCAAGCTTATGTTTCTTAATGTACATTGATGATGTTAGGAACGAGTCCAGGGACTCTTTACCTATGTTTAGTTCGATTAAATTAGAACTATAATAACAGCCTTGTATCACTACTGACGTTAGCGACGACTGGTAGATGATTAGGAATAGGTGAGACCAAAGATCAGACTCGTCATTCTGATTTCTTGCTCTGTTTGACGGGCTGTTCTGTGAGGCCAGCTGACATTTGCAAACCCATGCTTTACTACTCGCCATATAGAGATAATGCTTTGGTTATATGCATAACTAAGTAGCATGACTGAGGGTTGAGTAGTTATTGGTAGGATGCATGTGGTCTAATGTTTGGGCCAGTATACTCTCACCGGTCGCTCTTCCTTTTCAGGAGTTTGCCTGTTGAGGAACCAGTCAACTATAATTGTTGGTGGCAGGAAACCACTTCGTGTGACAGAGCGAAGGGTTCAGTTCTTTACTTATCACGCCAGACTCAACCACACCAGATACCCAATGTGCTGCACCATGAGTGAAGTTTGCTTCAAGAAATACCACCACCCTGAAGGTGCACGTGTGGGAATTGATGGTTGGTGATCGTTTGATAATAGAAGACACTCTGTTTCTACTAGGAACATTTCAGCATTTTGAGTAATCATGCTCGACGACAGGGAACACCGGTCCGTCTAGTTTGACGGGGGTTCTGCCTAAACGCAGAAGTAACTGATCTTCAGACACTTGAATGGTTCTTTGGACAGCTCTAGTGGCAGGTCTTGAGAAGAACTACACCAGTTATTGACGTGTGTCAAGTGTAACCCGGTGGAAGGGACTATGGGGTTATAGTCCAACCTGAATTGTTTCCGTGAAAGAGATGTCTGATTCTATTAATGTACTGTCTCAATATCAAGATTATCAACTGTGTTCTAGAAGGACTCAGTAACATTTTCAGTAGCCATATCTGATACTACAAGCAGTGTAACTGTAAGAGACCATTGGATTGGTCCGTGACATTTTTCCATCCATGTTCCGGTGCTGTGACGAAGGGACCATTGAATTGGTCAATGCCATAGCTGTTCTGCAGTGGGACTGAGTTATGAGTGACAGACCATTAGATTGGTCAGTGATTGTTTGAGTTCATCGAAGTGACTAATACTTGGAGTCAAGTCCAGGAGGATTGTCTCCCAACCGGTATTGTTCGAGAACTGTCTTAACAGTGACTCCGTGGGAGTGATATAGATGCAGTTGGTCCAGTGAAGTGTGGTCCAGCAGTGAATCTAGTGTTGTGGATCCACGCTCTGGAGACAGAGTGGTCTCCAAGGTTCTAGTCATCTCACTGGAAGGAAGCCGGGTGAGTGGCGGACCGACTGGACGGGACATCTGCATCCAATCTACTTCTCAACTCGATGAAGACACCTACATCTCTGATTCTATCTCTACTCTATCTTCTATTTGTGTAAATAGATTATTCTATCAGGATGTTCATTTCAGTTCTATATTCTCAAGGGTAGAATAAACTTTATGTAAGTTGACTTGCTCTTTGTATAATGATTGAGTGTGGTCTCGGACGATGCCTAAATGTTCATTGTTCCACAGATGTAGGTAGTTAGTGGGGGTCTAGAATCTGGAGGGGCTTGTAGACGTAATTAACTAATATGAGATCAACCACAGAGTAAAAAGGTGTATCTGCTCGTCCAACCCCTGGGGCTAGAATACACGGGAGTGCCAGAGACACCTCGGGTGTGGTTCACTCTCACTACCCAAGGTGAACTCGTTACACTCCATACAGAGTGGGGGCTCGTCCGGGATTATTCCAAGATCTCTGTGTGTTGTAGACCTCTCACATAGGGATAGGGACTTAGTCTTTATCCTCTACTTCAGTCTACATAAGATTCTACTACTTCTACCTATCTCCTAACTGTCTGACGGACATTTGTGTTGTGGTGATTAGTTAGTACTATTGATTATTGATTCATTGTATTGCTTCACCCACACATACTTGAGTACCCACCTATCATAAGTCAACATGTCTACCCAAGAGTTAGACTTAGACAAAGTTCAGGAAACTGGACGTAAGTCTGGTCTTGAAGGAGATGCTTTGAAATCCTATGTGCAAGAGGTGGAAAGAAATTTTCGCCAAGAGGAAAGAGAGAGGAGGAGAGCAGAAAGAGAACTGGAAGCCAGTAAAGTGGCTCTGGAGGAAAAGAGGATAGCGGCTGATACTGAAATGAAACGGCTTGAGTTGGAAGCCGAGAAAGAAAAACGTGACCATGAGTATCGAATGAAGCTACTTGAGGCACAAGTGCCTGCTACAGGTGTAACTGATGGAGCTATGGGAGGAGGTGTACCTCCTGGCTCAGAGTCAACCAGTAGACGTGACTACCAGGCTATGAAATGGCCTTTACAGCCGTTCGAACCCGAGAAGGAACGGATAGACCAATACTTAGAGAAGTATGAGGCCATGGCTATTGCAATGGGATTAGACAAACAGAAATGGTGTTTAAAACTCTCCCAGGGACTCCGTGCCGAAGGTTATGAGGTGTATGCACGCTTGCCACCGGGTCTACAGAATGATTACCCGGCACTGAAAGCGGCTCTCTTGAAGAGATTCGAGATCACAGCGCACTCATACCGAAGGAAGTTTCGGACGGCGAAGCGAGAACCTGGTGAACTGTTTTCATCATACAGTGTGAGATTGAACTCATACCTTCTTAAATGGATGGCCTTGGCCGGATTTAAAGAGGAGTATGAAAGTTTGCGTGAGTTGATGGTTGTAGATCAGATGCGAATGCAAATGTCTAAACCCTTGCGAAACTTCTTAGGTGAGAATGGGGCTGAGAGATTGGATATAGTCACCAAGTTAGCCGAAAGATACGTTGAAGTCTATGGCGAGACTGGGGACACCAGTCCAACAGATCCGAGATCGAAAGATAAGGATCAAGGTAAGTCAAAGAAGAAGTCAAGAAGACCAAAGGTTCTGATGAACCAAAGAAACAGGTAAACTCTTTAGAGAAGATCTCTAACGTCAACCAAGGTAAGAATAGCCCACCTAGTTCTCCAAAGAGGAAGTGGAGTGAACGATGGTGCAAATTCTGCAAGTCCAGCACTCACAATACGAGTGAGTGTAAGAGTAAGCCCAAGGACTTTCACTTTGCTTGTCTTGCAGAGGTTAGGGATAGACCTTGCAGGAAAGTGAAGTCGGTTGATGGGAATGGAGAACCAGAGCGACCTCCAGTGGTTGAGGAAGTAGAAGTGAATGGGCAACAGGTGTTGTGCCTCTACGACACAGGATTGCAATTTTCAGCTGTAATTGCATCCCACCTGACAGGCCCAGAGCAACTCACCGGGGAGATGACGGAGATACAGCCAGCCAGTAGGAGTGCTGTAGCGCTACGTTGCCCGATTGCCAATGTGGAGATTCGGAGCAAGTACGTTACTGGACGCATTCAGGCGGCAGTCGTACCGGATCCTCTCTATCCCCTAATTCTTGGCCGGAAGTACGTGTTTCTGGGTGAACCAGAACACCCTAGCATCCATAAGTCTAGGCAGGTCAGAGATACAGAGGAAGAGGGTCTCGAAAAGGTAAGTCTCCGAAATACTCACCCGGATGGAATGAGTAATGCTCGGAGCAAGGATGCGACGGAGTGTCCTTGTTCAGAATGGTTGCCCAACAATGAAAACCCGTTAATTCAGGGTAAGTTCAACTCTGATAACCAGTCACCGTTAATTCAGACTGGAACAGAGAACAGGCAGAGGGAACGTAAGTTGGTTCTTGAGAGCTTCAGAGCTAATCTGCTGCGAACGGTACATGTCAGGTCCCCAACCGGACATCTGACTGTAGGGACAACCAGTAAATGTCTATCCCGGTACTATTGGTGGCCGGGAATGACAGGCGACGTGCGCAGGTATATTAGGTCTTGTCCGGAGTGCCGTAAATGCACACCTGAGAAACGGACGAAGACGAAGATATCCTTAGAGGTTGGAGACCGAGTTCTAGTACTCCTCCCAATCGAGGGGAACGAATTCGAAATCGGGTGGCAGGGCCCATTCCTAGTGGATAAAGTGGGGCTCCACAAGCACTATGGAGTGGTGATCCTGGGAAAGTCTTCTACTTTCCATTCCAGTCTCCTCATGCGCTATGAGGGGAAACCCGATGATAAGTCCACCAGCCCAAGGGCGCAGAGATTCGCTGAAAGAACGGTTCGGGGTTCAGGTCAGGTAGCGGAAAGCCTGTCACACCATAGGAAGTCCTATATGTATGTGCAGGTACCTTCTTCGGTTCAGCCCGGTGCTCGGGGGAACATGACCGGCCAAAGGAACACCCGCAGTGCTAGCTACACTGAGAACCGTGGTCGGAAGAGGTGGGTTGTGTCAGAACAGACACAGACCCTTGGTCCCTCAATCCGACCGACTGCAATCCAGCTGGGTCCTCGAAAGGGGAAGCTGGAGTTGCAGAAGTCCAGTAAACTCTGGCAGGAACGATCGTTAAATCAGATCGAGACGGGAGCTCTGGTCCGCAAGACACTGCGAGATGCCCGATCGCAGTAGCGGAGTAGGCGTTGATCACCCGTGATACTGAGTAGCTTGTCTCCCCACCTAATGTGGTAAAAGTATTCTATACAATATTGACGGGTTAGACTTCCTCACCCGCCATCCGGTCTCTAAGAAAGAAGAACGAACGACATAGACAGCTTCTGCGTAGAAGTGGAACGACGGGGTCGATCCTCTTAAAGTGGGGGCCTATGTGACGAAACGCGATTATCTGTCTTGGGTCGTCAAGATTCCGCACTATTTTGGCGCGTCATCGGGGACTTTCCCAGCTAAAAATAGACTGAGGGAAGCCGATGAAGGACTTACGATCTAGAATATTCTCGAAACACTGAAATTCGAGTAACCCGTGATGCTGGGTATCGCTCTAAATTCCCGTGCAGAGAGATCTAGAAACTCTAGGCGGGAAATGACGGTTTCCCGAGAAAGTATCTTTTCTCAAGAAGCACTCGCTTCTAGTGCGCATTGAGTTGGCACGAAGCGGGAATGTGGCTAAACCAGTCATTCACTTACTTGTGTTCAACGAGAACGGACGCAGGCCAGATGTGAGCCAATTTTGTGTGCGTCTCCCCTCAACCATAATTCGGCTGACTGTTATGTCAAGGAAGCTGAGAAGCCCTTAACAGTTCGGAAGCTGACTGGAGATCTGGTTCACCAATGCAGGTAGATATTTGTTTAAATCATTTAACTTTGTACGTGTGTTCCACACGCCATTGTTCTAACCTCATTACCTATGCGGATGTCCTTGCATACTAATTAGCAAACCGATCGATAACGCAGTTGACGGCGAATCGTGTTTGTTTACCGTGTGCTTGCGAATCAGCTGTTAGGAAACGCCGTATTGTGATGTGGGCGATTTGGGTTCCAAATATATGTACCATATTTTGCCAATCGTTGCATCTATTAGGTTGCTGTGTTAGAATAAAACCTAGTTACTTGTGCCGGATGGAAACTTAGATTATGTCAGTCAGTTGCTGAAGCCAGAAGAACGGTTAGAAAACCAGGTAAGTTGGTAGGTGGAGTTTCAGACAAAATTGTGCTTAGTTACTAAGTAAAGGAAGAACTTAGTTCTGTGCCACCAGGAATGATGTAACTATTGTGTAATAACTTAATAGTGAATTCATTGTGTGGAACAGCGGATTTCTGTGGACAGGTAAGTTGCTTTGGTGCTATATCTATATATATATATGATCTGACATTGTGTGTATATATATTAGGTCATGGCATGTGATACTTCCTGGGGTAATTCCGAACGCCGAATAGCTCGTCGCGAGATAACACTGCGTGCCGTCGCGATATAAATATGCGTTCTGTAATCTTGTCTGAGCTATCCTGTTTCTTTCATACTGGCGCTAGTGCGAGTGAATGCTCAGGTGCTGGAAGTATGGAAGGATGCAAGGAGGCTGTATGAGACTGGGGAAATATAGGATATGGGGGATGTAAAAGCAAGTTATGAAAGTATGTGTTGGTAGACCAAGCCAACGATGAAGTTCAGTCCATGCCAAGGCTAAACCACTTGGGGAGGACAGAATTGGAACATTACCCTTGGAACATGTGGGGAACATGTATTCTCAAGAAGGCTTCTTGACTCTAAGGCAGAGTCTGATAAGAAGAGTTTGCTATGGCAGGGGCAGGTGGTCCCACCAGCAAACAGGCTTGTGTACATAGTGGATGTGATCATGTCCTATCCCTATATCCCGAGGGATGGGATATTGATCAAGCTTATGTTTCTTAATGTACATTGATGATGTTAGGAACGAGTCCAGGGACTCTTTACCTATGTTTAGTTCGATTAAATTAGAACTATAATAACAGCCTTGTATCACTACTGACGTTAGCGACGACTGGTAGATGATTAGGGAATAGGTGAGACCAAAGATCAGACTCGTCATTCTGATTTCTTGCTCTGTTTGACGGGCTGTTCTGTGAGGCCAGCTGACATTTGCAAACCCATGCTTTACTACTCGCCATATAGAGATAATGCTTTGGTTATATGCATAACTAAGTAGCATGACTGAGGGTTGAGTAGTTATTGGTAGGATGCATGTGGTACTAATGTTTGGGCCAGTATACTCTCACCGGTCGCTCTTCCTTTTCAGGAGTTTGCCTGTTGAGGAACCAGTCAACTATAATTGTTGTTGGCAGGAAACCACTTCGTGTGACAGAGCGAAGGGTTCAGTTCTTTACTTATCACGCCAGACTCAACCACACCAGATACCCAATGTGCTGCACCATGAGTGAAGTTTGCTTCAAGAAATACCACCGCCCTGAAGGTGCACGTGTGGGAAGTGATGGTTTGTGATCGTTTGATAATAGAAGACACTCTGTTTCTACTAGGAACATTTCAGCATTTTGAGTAATCATGCTCAACGACAGGGAACACCGGTCCGTCTAGTTTGACGGGGGTTCTGCCTAAACGCAGAAGTAACTGATCTTCAGACACTTGAATGGTTCTTTGGACAGCTCTAGTGGCAGGTCTTGAGAAGAACTACACCAGTTATTGACGTGTGTCAAGTGTAACCCGGTGGAAGGGACTATGGGGTTATAGTCCAACCTGAATTGTTTCCGTGAAAGAGATGTCTGATTCTATTAATGTACTGTCTCAATATCAAGATTATCAACTGTGTTCTAGAAGGACTCAGTAACATTTTCAGTAGCCATATCTGATACTACAAGCAGTGTAACTGTAAGAGACCATTGGATTGGTCCGTGACATTTTTCCATCCATGTTCCGGTGCTGTGACGAAGGGACCATTGAATTGGTCAATGCCATAGCTGTTCTGCAGTGGGACTGTGTTATGAGTGACAGACCATTAGATTGGTCAGTGATTGTTTGAGTTCATCGAAGTGACTAATACTTGGAGTCAAGTCCAGGAGGATTGTCTCCCAACCGGTATTGTTCGAGAACTGTCTTAACAGTGACTCCGTGGGAGTGATATAGATGCAGTTGGTCCAGTGAAGTGTGGTCCAGCAGTGAATCTAGTGTTGTGGATCCACGCTCTGGAGACAGAGTGGTCTCCAAGGTTCTAGTCATCTCACTGGAAGGAAGCCGGGTGAGTGGCGGACCGACTGGACGGGACATCTGCATCCAATCTACTTCTCAACTCGATGAAGACACCTACATCTCTGATTCTATCCCTACTCTATCTTCTATTTGTGTAAATAGATTATTCTATCAGGATGTTCATTTCAGTTCTATATTCTCAAGGGTAGAATAAACTTTATGTAAGTTGACTTGCTCTTTGTATAATGATTGAGTGAGGTCTCGGACGATGCCTAAATGTTCATTGTTCCACAGATGTAGGTAGTTAGTGGGGGTCTAGAATCTGGAGGGGCTTGTAGACGTAATTAACTAATATGAGATCAACCACAGAGTAAAAAGGTGTATCTGCTCGTCCAACCCCTGGGGCTAGAATACACGGGAGTGCCAGAGACACCTCGGGTGTGGTTCACTCTCACTACCCAAGGTGAACTCGTTACAGGAATCAGAAATGATTGGCAGTACATGCAACAAAAGTCTGTGGATAGATATGAGCACCAACGCCACATTGCATGAACTGAAAGAAGTTCGGTTCAGTTCAATCAATCAATCATGTGCCATGCCGGAAAGCGTGGGCGGTCATGACTCGCCATTTCACTCGATCACCAGAGTCGTGGATCAGCTCAATGTTCCTGTCTCGTCCATGCCATGTGGCCAAGCCATCCAGATATTTTCCTCTCGGTCTTCCTCTTGGTCTGTTCCCCTCGATCTTGCCAGTTGTCACTAAGTTCTCCAATCCATTTCTTCTCATAACATGTCCAAAAAGTTTTGACTGTCTACGTCTAATTTCTCTAATCAATCTACGATTTTCATTTGTCTCCTGTAGTACTTGGTCATTGGTTTTTCTATCTCTCCATGGTATTCTTTGCATTTTCCTCAGAAACACATTTCTGCAGCCATCAGATGTTTTTCAGCTTGACTGCACATTGTCCAAGTTTCACATCCATACGAAAGAACAGGCTCTATGTATCCTCTCAACACTCTCTTTTTCGTCGGTCCAGTTCAGTATTTACGAAAACAAAATTCGATCTCCTCCAACCAGATTATTCAGCGTCGGTTATAACTGAGATTCGTTTTTTGTGTATGTGTGTGAGTTTTTATCTTCTATCTATTTTTGCTCTCTCTCTCTCTCTCTCTCTCTCTCTCTCTCTCTCTCTCTCTCTCTCTCTCTCTCTCTCTCTCTCTCTCTCTCTTATAAGGATCTGCCAAAATCCGCATTTATATGACTTCAACTATTTATAATGACTTCACTTGTACGTGCTGTGACAGGCAATCAACACTACGACTGGCGTATTTCTGAAATGAGCAGAAGCAAAGGAAATTTATAAACTGTATAGTTATGGGTACAGGCCGGTCTCCCTGGCCTAGGAGTTAAACGACTTGCTTCGTAATCCCGTTTATCCATGTGGGGTAACGCAGTGCGCGAGAACTGTTAGCGGTTCTCGCCGCGATGGTAACTTACGGGATAAGTGATCCGCCGCTCAGAAAGCAATGGTAAACTACTGAGCGTAATATTGCCAAGAAATCAACAACAGGGGTAAAATGCTGGTGTTGACAGCGATGTCCTTTAAAAAAAATATGCGGAAAAAAAGTTATAAAACATGACCACATAATATCACAGTTGTCACACAAATTGACATGCACACACTGCCTGAGTGGCAGTATGTCCATAATGTTGGCGATGCATATTTTATGAAACATCTAATAGATATCATACCTGTCAATATTTACAAGAGCGCAGTGCCTGTACTGGATCAGAAAGCATTAACAATCAGACGCGCAACATTTCACAAACTAAATACTTCTGTTCAATACTTCTTCTGTTCAACCAGCACTGATGTATTAAAAATGTTTACATGTAATCAGACGGAGGGTGTCAAGTGCTCGTATTGAGCCTGTCTATAATCTGTACGCAGATGAAAGACATGGGAGATCGATATGCGATGATTTATAACCTCCATGTTGCAAGAAACGAGCACGTATTGAACACAAAATGCATTAATTACGCAGTCCTTAGGATGCAGACTTGGCCTTTGCAGGACGTTGCAATCACCCCAGCCCCAGTTGACTGTTTACTCGGCAGTTTTAAAGAGAAGTAGTTTGCCATTGCTTTCTGGACGAGACGTCAGCGTTTAAGTCCAACTGACCGAGGCTTGGAGTGAACCCACTACCATGCCGTCTGCGCAGAGTCAGTTTATGCTTGAGCGAGTTAAACCTCTGGGCCACGCCAACCGAAATAGAGTATTCCGTATTAAAGGAGAAATCATGTGACTCCTTCCCTCCGCTAGACTACGGGACACTCTTGCACAAGGTGGATCACCAGTTTCTGAAAGTTTCTGAATGATTCTGTAAACAGAGGTAACTACTTGAAAAGGAAGGGAAGCTTAATGGGATGCGGCTAACGATATTGACCTGAGACCTTTGGAACATTAACATCGCTCTACATGCAGAGTAGGGACCCGAATGGTGGGGTAATAACAAGAATGAGACGTCTTTTATAGTTTGATTTTGTGCTATCTGGGATTCTGAAAACACCATCCTCATCTTCGTCCTCCTCCTCTTCCTCTTCCTCCTCCTCCTCCTCCTCATCCTCATCCAACTACGTCTCCTCCTCCTCCTCCTCCTTCTTCTTCTTCTTCTTCTTATTATTATTATTATTATTATTATTATTATTATTATTATTATTATTATTATTATTATTATTATTATTCTCCATCACCTTATAACCTTGTATTGTCAACCTACGGGACACCCTTCAGCAAGGTGGAGTACACGTTCTTGAATGATCCTGAAAACAGAGGTAACTACTTGAAAAGGAAGTGAAGCTCAATAGGAGTGGTTAAATAGATTGTTATGTGACCTTTGTAACATTACACCTCTCTAACTATAGGGTAAGGACACAACCATTTCTCTACCTATAGGGTAAGGACACTAACATATCTCTACCTCTAGAGTAGAGACATTAGAATGGTCGGGAGTACCAACACTGAGACAGTCTTTTATTGTTTTGTTTTTGTGCGTTGATAGAAATATGAAACACCTTCCTCCTTCTCCTCCTTCTACTTCTCCAACTCCTCCGCCTGCATCTTCTTCTTCGTCATGTGCCTAGTTCGGAACATACATTGGCGATCGTGACTCTCCACCCCTTTGTTATCTATTGTCATGAAGTTGCTATTGCTGATATTTTTTTGTGTATTTGTTCTCTGGCTGTGTAAGCTTTCCAGAAACATCCTTCCCTGTCTTTTTCTTCCTCCCTTTCTTAGCAACTTCCCTCATAAGGTTAACTTTTCCATTCCCTTTCCTCTGTTGACATGCTGAATACATTTCATTTGTCTTTTCCTTGTGGTTAGGATGAATGGTTTTGTAATACCTGCAGCTCTCAATTCCTCAGCGTGTGTTTTCTTCACTGTCCACGACATTCTCAACATTCTTCTCATAAACCATATTTTTCTTGTCTCGAGTATCTTCACCACTTCTTTACTCATTGTCCTGCATTTGCATTCTAACAAAATAGCAGGACACACTGAACTCGCCTGTAAGTGGATTTTCTGTTCTTGTGATGTTTCTGTTGTTGATGAAGTTCGTCGTTCTTGGCCAAGAGTCTTTGAATATTGATTCCTAGCTGACCTTAAATTTAGCTTCCTTATTCAGATTTTAAATTCTGTAATATTTGGCTAAAGCAGGTGATTTGTGCGCACTTTTCAACGACATAATACGAGAGCATAAGAACTTAAAAGCGAAATGTGGCGTCTGTTGACAAGTCTGTAGATGAAAGATCCCCAACACACGTCTAGTTCAACATGCTTGCATTAGACCTTAAACGTATTAGACTATAACATCTGCATGTGAAATTCCACGCGAACTAAACTTATAGAGATAATTAACATAAACTATACTCAACGTGCATCTGGTTAATAAGGTTTACAATACACTCAGCAACAAACATACCTTAGAAACCAGCCCAATGAGTAACAGTACAACTGGGAAATAATGTTGTGTCGACCAACTGTTTCCTGGGTTTCTTGTCTTTCCTTCACCTCAGTAAACAGTCATCATCATCATGTACCATATCTCCTACAGAACGTTGGCTACACCACAATCCACTAGACAGATTCTCGACACTTCACCAGTTCACCTTCCTTATTGCATTTTCGTGCCCCCGGTGACGCAATAGCCTGTGTCCAACGTGTTGGACGAGGCCTGCTTCTTCTTCCAGGAACCATGTCTATCATTACTGTTTTATTTTTCTAAACCATTGTGATGTTTAATATCACCATCAACATATGCTATGCCAATAAGCGTGGGCAGTCATGATTCGCCATCTCACACGATCACCAGAGTCGTGGATCAGCTCTGTGTACTTGTCTCGACTATGCCATGTAGCCAAGCCATCCAGATATTTACTTCTCTGCCGTCCCCTTGTTCTTTTCATCGAAATTTTGCCAGCTGTCTCAAAATTCTCCAATTTATTTATTCTCATAACGCGTCCAAAAATGTTGACTGACTATGTCTAATTTCTCTAACCACTTTACAGTTTTCATTTGCTAATTGTAGGACTTGCTCATTGGTTTTTCTGCTGTCCATTAAAGTCTTCTAATTGCCATTAGATCTTTTTCAGCTTGTCTGCTCATTGTCCACGTTACATACCCAATCAAAAGTACAGGTTCTATGTTGCACTTCAACGCTCTTTTACTCGTTGCAATTGACATCCTTTTAATGGTCAGTACGTTTAATAATGCAGCTTCCTGGCCTAGAGGTTAGCGACTTTTCTCCGTAATCTCGTATACTCTCGTAAGTGACG
Organism: Cepaea nemoralis; assembly: GCA_014155875.1. Taxonomy (NCBI): domain Eukaryota; kingdom Metazoa; phylum Mollusca; class Gastropoda; order Stylommatophora; family Helicidae; genus Cepaea; species Cepaea nemoralis. The sequence continues at coordinate 260,196 of JACEFZ010000419.1, forward strand.
TGACGGCGGTGAGAATCAGCAGTGGCTCGAATCGCGTCGGTAACTTAGGGGTATGTGAGCCGGTCGCTCAGAAATCAATGGCAAACTACTGAGCGTAATCTTGCCAAGAAATCAACAATCAGCTGAAAGATGCTGATGTTGACAGCGATGTCCTGTAAAGTATATGCAAACATTAATAAAAAAATTTTAATATTTAATATGACTAGAGTATTTCAGTTTTCCAGATACGCTATTTATCGATGTTGAGATGTTTTAAAATGTCAGCACTTTTACTTTCTTCCTCTTGATCTACGTTATTCTAACAATTTCTGTTACATTTAAGTTCAAAAGCCTCTGATTTTTTTTTTTTTTTGGGGGGGGGGGGGGGGGGGGGGATGGTCCACTGTTGAAATCTGTACAAAGTCTGGTTTATTTAAATTCACAGCATTGGATGTGCAAGCATTATTATTATGAGAGTTCGAGAGTTCGAACTCTCCACTGAGGATGCGTAGTCATTCCAACCACACTAATCAAGACACATCTAAATACCAACATTATTTATAACATGCCCTTTTGACTCTTAAAGGTCGTAGAGCCACTATTCGGGGGCGGACTAGGAAGACAGAAGTCATGTCTTGTAACTTGCGAATCTTTTCTTTTTTTTAATTTCGTTTTTGTTTCGTTTCTACTTCTGTTTATGCTTTAAAATATTTCCTTATAATGATGTATTAACCAAGCAATAACTGCATTTCAGTTGTTGAAAAAAAGTCTCATGCAATCAGCCACTGTCAATGAAATGTCAGATATAGAGTACTGAAATGTTACATGGAACTTGTTCTGTAGTTCGGATGTAAATCGTGGAAAGTAAACGAAAAAAATCAGTAAGAGCTTGGAAGCAACGGAAACGTGGTTTCTTCTGAGACGAATGTCGTGCATACTTTGGACTGTGAATATCACACAAAATTCGCCTACTATAAACTGGTGAAAAGTGCAAAGTGAAAAGTTCAGCAACCGGCCGTCACCATTTTAATTAACATGTAGTTAACAATACAATCAATCGCTGACAAATGTAAAAGCATTCCTCATGAAATCTACAGCTGACAGTATCGCTCGACGCATTTAACTCAGTAGCTGGGCGACCATAGTAGAATAATATATGCAGAGACAAAAACAGTACTCTTTGGTCATGCAATAAGAAGATTTTCATTTGAAAACATCGCGATGAATAGTAAGATCATCGGTAGAAGAGGCAGTGGTAGACAGAGAGAAATGTTGCTTTATCAGTGGCTTGGGGGAATAGGATGATAATTATGATTACATAAGTATTTTGTTTTAAAACCAAATCTTAGAAATAACTAAATTCAAATTTGGTCTTTATATCACATCTAATTGATGCACAAACACATTGCACCAAACATGACGAAATCACATGCTCCATAAAAGTTACAGACGGCTAAACTATCAAATCAAAACAGCTTCACAGAAGGCGGGAATATTCAGTTCTATATCAAAACAGCTTGACTGAAGGTAGGAATTTTTCAGTTCTCTAACAATATAGGCTTACAGAAGGCGGGAATGTTTCAGCTATATATCAAAATAGCTTTACAAAAGGCAGGAAGGTTTCAGCTCTATATCACAATAGCTTTACAAAAGCGGGTAAGTTATATTTATATATAAAAATAGCTTCACAGTATGTTGACAAGTTTCAACTGTATATTAAAATAGCTTCACAAAAGGCGGGTAAATTTCTGTTCCGTTTCAAAATAGCTTCACAGAAGGCGCGGAAAATTTTCAGTTCTATATCAAAATAGCCTCACAGAAGACCGGAAAGTTTCAGTTCTATAACAAGCTAAACCACATCTTCATGTTTATTTTGGCATCATAAATAAACAACACCGTGAAAAGATAAAAACAAGCAATCAGTGTCTATGTCCGACATTAGCACTGAAAGGCAGAGCAATCAACTTTCATGTGATGAAATCTGCTGGATCGATACTCTCATCGAATGGATTGTCAATCTATACTTGAAAACTTCGGATATTACAAATAACGCCAGCAGTTAATGGGGAGTTTGCTAGAAACTGCAGAAATGTGATTCTCTTTCTAGATAGCTCTGGTTGTAGATGCGCACTGTAAAACATTCATCTGTTAGTATGATATTTAGAATGTTTGCCTGCTAGTCCGGTGGTCATCTGTTCAAATCACCATAGAGCCAGGACATGTTATCACCGAGCTGAGTTTCATAGGTCGACCGAGCCAATGGGTACCAGGATATGTCCACGAAAGTAAAGGTTGTCGGCGTGATATTGGCCACTTTAACCATCGAGTGCTGATTTGTCTGTAACAGTATGAGACTAGCATCATATACTCTACACCAGTACACTTCAAGGCATGAAAACTGTAACTGGCCGTCTACTCCTATTGCAAAATATACCCTATACGTCTCGTTCGTGAAAAGGAATCCGTTACAGTACTTGCTATGATAAAGTTCAGTAATCCGTTACAGTACTTGCTATGATAAAGTTCAGTAATCCGTTACAGTACTTGCTATGATAAAGTTCAGTAATCCGTTACAGTACTTGCTATGATAAAGTTCAGTAATCCGTTACAGTACTTGCTATGATAAAGTTCAGAAATCCGTTACAGTACTTGCTATGATAAAGTTAAGTAATCCGTTACAGTACTTGCTATGATAAAGTTCAGTAATCCGTTACAGTACTTGCTATGATAAAGTTCAGTAATCCGTTACAGTGCTTGCTATGATAAAGTTCAGTAATCCGTTACTGTACTTGCTATGATAAAGTTCAGTAATCCGTTACAGTACTTGCTATGATAAAGTTCAGTAATCCGTTACAGTACTTGCTATGATAAAGTTCAGTAATCCGTTACAGTACTTGCTATGATAAAGTTCAGTAATCAGTTACAGTACTTGCTATGATAAAGTTCAGTAATCCGTTACAGTACTTGCTATGATAAAGTTCAGTAATCCGTTACAGTACTTGCTATGATAAAGTTCAGTAATCCGTTACAGTACTTGCTATGATGAAGTTCAGTAATCCGTTACAGTACTTGCTATGATAAAGTTCAGTAATCCGTTACAGTACTTGCTATGATAAAGTTCAGTAATCCGTTACAGTACTTGCTATGACAAAGTTCAGTAATCCGTTACAGTACTTGCTATGATAAAGTTCAGTAATCCGTTACAGTACTTGCTATGATAAAGTTCAGTAATCCGTTACAGTACTTGCTATGATAAAGTTCAGTAATCCGTTACAGTACTTGCTATGATAAAGTTCAGTAATCAGTTACAGTACTTGCTATGATAAAGTTCAGTAATCCGTTACAGTACTTGCTATGATAAAGTTCAGTAAACCGTTACAGTACTTGCTATGATAAAGTTCAGTAATCCGTTACAGTACTTGCTATGATGAAGTTCAGTAATCCGTTACAGTACTTGCTATGATGAAGTTCAGTAATCCGTTACAGTACTTGCTATGATAAAGTTCAGTAATCCGTTACAGTACTTGCTATGATAAAGTTCAGTAATCCGTTACAGTACTTGCTATGATAAAGTTCAGTAATCCGTTACAGTACTTGCTATGATAAAGTTCAGTAATCCGTTACACTACTTGCTATGATAAAGTTCAGTAATCCGTTACAGTACTTGCTATGATAAAGTTCAGTAATCCGTTACAGTACTTGCTATGATAAAGTTCAATAATCCGTTACAGTACTTGCTATGATAAAGTTCAGTAATCCGTTACAGTACTTGCTATGATAAAGTTCAGTAATCCGTTACAGTACTTGCTATGATAAAGTTCAGTAATCCGTTACAGTACTTGCTATGATAAAGTTCAGTAATCCGTTACAGTACTTGCTATGATAAAGTTCAGTAATCCGTTACAGTACTTGCTATGATAAAGTTCAGTAATCCGTTACAGTACTTGTTATGATAAAGTTCAGTAATCCGTTACAGTACTTGCTATGATAAAGTTCAGACATAAACACACATGCCCTTTGGCGCTCGTATAAGTAGAAGGGAGATATAGAGATTAGATGACGCACTAGACAACATAACGTATGCGTCCTCAAGCTTCTACATCTTTCAGTACTTTTGGCTTACTTCACCCCAAACAAAAGTCACCAGCTATATTTAGGGTCACCAGCTATATTTAGCACTGACGTCACCTGGATCTTTTCTCATGGGCATGCCGGTGTGCTGGGGAATGAGCAGGCGGACAGATTGGCTGGCTCGGAAAAACTTGGAGTATTGATGCATGACAAGGCAGACGTGGTTGCGGCCTTGTGGGAGCACGTGTACACCTCGGAGGAGCAAATGGATCACCATGGTCTGGCAAGAATGAGGCAGCGAGGAGTGACGAGGGGATCTGGCCGACGCTCGACGCTCAGAGGAAAGGCGAGACGGACATATAATCAGATTGCTACTGGAACTATTGGTGTTGGAACTCTTCGCTGGCTGCTGAGAATGGGGACGGAGCGCTTATGGGAATGCACCGAATGCTGTGATGTCGGTTCCTAAATCAATCAATCACTCAATAAATCAATCAGCACTGACGGTGATCCCCTGTGTTCGGGTTCAGTGCGTGTCAATGCGTTTCAATTGCCCCACAGTGTTTCTTTGGCTTTGGCAACCGTTTTTGTGTGAGTGTGCGCTCGCGCGTGTGTGTTTGTGTGTGTGTCTGTCTCTCTGTCTGTCTGTCTGTCTGTCTCATCTTGAGTTTTCTGGAACTGGCAGCAGCTGTCCACGACCAGCAGAGTAGCGTTGCTTTTCTGCAGCATCATGGCATCTGACATTCTGCTAGACGCTGTTCTCATAATCATGTCATGGTGCTATTGCTGACTGAGCGTCAGGACAGATGGAGATGCCGACATGATGAATGTCGGCAGGACATCCCGCTGAGACAAGGTACATGGCTGCAAGGCTCGCGTCTCCCGTACAGACAGATCATTCTTTTGACATGTGCGAATTCATGTGGCGTCGACGGACTAAATGCGCTGGTCTCGATGTGTTCAATACCATTCTTGCTCACATTGTTCGATTCTGGCCACCGCAAGAATAGCGCACCGCATAGAACATTGCACACCGATAAAAATGCGCACCAAGCTACGGCGCAACACAAGGAACTCCTCGATGGGACGTCATACCCTGGGATTCCAGTTGTTTCGGGTGAATTAAGGCAAAATTACCCATCTTTTTTTCTACTTCTGTGAGTGCCAAACAATACGTGTGTGTTTATTTATGTACAGTCTTTGTGGCTTCAAAGGGTTCCCCAACTTATATTACTATGAGATATTCTAACGGGATGAGGAAAGTCTCCTCAAAGTTAATAGCTGAACATTTTCGTAACCTAAAAGAGAAATCAGAAGAGGAAGAAATCAAAAATGATATGTTTTAGTGAGTACTGATTCTTAGCTGGGAAAATACATGTACGGGTATTGATGGGCACGCATCGTGAGGAAATGAATAATAAGTGATTAGAGGTCAAATTACAAAATATAAAAATTGAAATCTAAAGGCACACCAGGATTCAAATCTTAACTCATTCAAAATGGGACGTATTGCCTTGTGCACTTGCATGCTGTCTTGGTTGATCTGAGTTCACATTTCTCAATTATTAATTGTCCTAAGTAAGGAAAGCTACTGACTTGTTCACGATGGGTTATGCATCTTATTATGCAACTCATAAACACAAGACAGGGACAGTCAACATTCATGGTTAGACTGTTAGACAACAATGGGAATATAATGTAACAATTGAATAGATTAATGGTAAAATAGACACCGGAAAGCGCCAGAGAATATTATATACCATCTAACTCTCGATACTGTTGCATAGGGAGTATTATAAAAACTATTAAAAAAAGAGATGAAGGTTACTGCACTTGAGCAAATAAAGTACCTACTTAGAAACAATAAGAACATAGACATGGTTTAATATGAAGAAGTGATAACTTAACGTCAAATACAGAACACTGTATGCTCAAACGAATATACAACTAAAACCCTTAAAAGGAAAAGACGTTAACCTGTGGCAAGCAGGGATACTTAAAACTGCATGTAATTGCACTGTGCCGAAACATTAAACTTTATTAACAATAGACATGGTGTAGAACATTCATAGTAACTCTAGACAATGTTGGATAGTGGCGGTGTGTATTCAGAGGTGGATTATAATACCTTCCAAAACGGGAAATATATGAACTTCAGTGACTTACCAAATCGGATTATTTTCTGGTGATAAGACATTGAACAGTTGTTTTCTTCAAGTATTGGATTAAGTCCAGACTCAAGCAGGAGGAGATCATTCAGGGTGAGATCACTCCATTTCTGTGTGTGCTGTCCTGTGTTTTGGCCGACAGAAAAGGCGAGAAGAACTACGGCACATACGAAGTCACCCGTCCTATCTTGCATTCACACTAGCAGACAATACCAACTACATATACACAGTCCATACATACACCAGACATAGTTTTTTTAATTAATAAATCTTTTATTTATCGTTGAAAGGAACTGTTGTCGGAGTATGTGTTGAGGGAATAACCGAGAGAGTGAAAGAAATAGATATATGGAAGGGAAGACAGAAGGGAGGAGTGTAGACAGAAGTCAGTCAATAATCCCAACAGATAATAAGTTTGAAGATGTGCTTGTTGATTCCACATTCCTCCCGGGAAAACAAGTGACAGTCCCCTCGTTCAACAGCCAGCGAAGAGTCATACTACTAATCGTTCCCACCGCTATCTGATTAAATGTTCTCCTGGTCTTCCCTCTCAGTTTTGAGATTCTTCCAGAACCCCTGCCGACCCCCCTCACTCTCATTCTTTGCACATATGGGTTCTCAATCTGTTCCTCCGCCTTCTCCACCTAGTTTTTAGTCCCTACTTCTTTCTTTTACTTCTGAGATCGCCTAAAAATACACATGTGTTTATTTATAAACTGTATTAGTGGCCTCAAATAGTTCCCCAGTTTATTTGTATGTGTAACACTTCAATGAGCATACATCGTATTAATACGTCCCATTTCGAATTCAGTGTATCTTAAGCATGGAATTTTTCTGTTATCTAAGGTCCACGTCCTTCGCTTAACTTCTATGATAGTCAATGTATGTTCATTCATTTCTCTAGTTTTGTCTTCAGATGTTTCAGATAGGTAAAGATTAATACAGCACCAAAAGGAAAATAATAAATAACAACTTTGACATGATCATTTCCATGTTATAATTTTAAGCAAACAACAAATGTAAACATTGCCAATCTATAACTTGAACTTTTCAAGACATAACAGCGTGTTATGTTTACTTTCAGAACGAATGCTTGTGATTGATGTTTACTCATTGCTTATTCGGGATGACTCTTACCGGAAAATTAATCATTTCTGGGAAGTAACTGGAAAATGCATTTCCGAAATTAAAACATCACTTAAATAAAATTGAAATAAAATCGTTCAAAGTGCGTAGACTGACGTGTGTATGCGACAAACTGTGAATTTTTATGGTAAATTTGTTTAAATGCAGCTTGATCAAGACAGGAAGAATAGGAGGGTTTCATGTGAGGAAGTTGCCATCCGAGCTATCAAATGTTCATAATGTATGCATAATTACCATACAATTTAACGAAGGATCTTAACAGCTGACAACAAAAGCGTGACATCACATACGATATTTGGTTGATTAATAACTCTGTGTGATCCTGTACCACTTGAGTAACCTGAGAGCCAATAATTGTTTGGTTCCCTTCTGATAACACGGTTATTTTTGGAATACTCGTCAACTGGTGACACGGAGCAGAACAGACGAGGGTAATGATCTTTTATCACATTAGACAATAGAAATCTGATGTGACCTTTGTTGGTTGGATCATTAGTCAGTCAGTCAGTCAGTCAGTCAGCCAGCCAGTCAGTCAGTCAGTCACTTAGTCAGTCAGTCAGTCAGTTAGTTAGTTAGTTAGTTAGTTAGTTACTTTGTTAGTTAGTTAGTTAGTTAGTTAGTTAGTTAGTTAGTTAGTTAGTTAGTTAGTTTAGTTTAGTTTAGTTTAGTTTAGTTAGTTAGTTAATTAGTTAGTTAGTTAGTTAGTTAGTTTAGTTTAGTTTAGTTAGTTAGTTAGTTAGTTAGTTAGTTAGTTAGTTAGTTAGTTAGTTAGTTAGTTAGTTAGTTAGTTAGTTAGTTATATGTTGGGGTATCATCCTTGCACTTCGAAAAATCCATATGTGCTCATATCCTCCCTGCTTGCATCAGAGTCCAACGGCTAATAGTTCCAGGTCCATGTTGGTTGACGAGACCCCTCATTCTTCCGATGTGCTCTCATGTCTGGCCGTGCCAATTCTAACTTCCAAGTCTCTGATTCTGGACAACGAAGTGGATTCACTGACATCTCTCTAAGAGCGGCAATAACATTGACACGATCCATGGGTTGGCCATCTGCAGTTATGCAGAGCCAGCAAGTGTATCAGCTCCTTCGTTAATAACTCTATAGCATCTACTAATCATAAGATCAGATGGAAGATGCGTGACATTAATTAGGCAGCATAACAAGCCAAGCAAAACGGCATTTCGGAAGATAAAAATGTAGTATGTAATAATTCTTTGTAATTTCAGAAAGAAAGTATCAAATTATTATACAGAGCCTATTCTGCTGTATGACAGCCAATCGTGGAATGTGCACGACCACATTTGGAACCGCCAAGAAGCAAAGCAGATGAGGTTTCTGAGTCGAATGTTGTGAATACGTTGGATTACCAGAGCTATTAATAACAAGTGTCTGGAAGATGCTAATGAAAGATTAACACTATATACAACAATAAGAAAGATTTAAACAATGTTCTTTGGTAACGTCATTAGAAGAAAGCCATTGGAAGACATCGTTACAACTGGAAGTATCAGAGATAAAATAGGCAGATCTAGAGAAATGATTTTGGATGGCTTAAGACGGTGGCACGGAAGAATAACATCAATTTAATTTATCCAGAACACGAGGGACAGAGATCTGAGGGAAAACATGGAGACTTACATCATTTGATAAGGCATATAATGATAACCATCAGCATTTTGCACCACGTGAAGGAATCGATGACGGTTTATCCCATGCTGGTAAACAGGCAACTCGCTAGTTCACATCATACCGTCAGTTGACTAATTTGTGTGTGCAAATCGTAGATGCTGGCGGTTTACCATCATCACATAGAAAAGCTATTACACTGGGAATCTAGCAAAGCGAGATTCTTGCCGCCCAGGTTTTTGCAGATCCTCCACCTTTCGCTGGTCATATTATTGTAAGTATCACTGGTGTCCCCGAGGAAGAGATTGGTAGTCCTGTTCACTGTGGTGACTGACCAGCGTTTCTGCATCAAACTAGGTCCATATCTCTAAGAATAAATGCACCATACGTCAAGAACTGAATAATGAAGAAGGTAGGCTACTAAAGACGATAAAACAAAGAAAATTGAAATATTTTGGTCACTTGAAACGCCCTGAAAGTTTGGAGAAAACAGTTATGGGCGGGGGTGGGAGGTATATGCCTGGGTAGAGAAGAGGGGGAAGACCAAAGAGAAGTTAGGTGCAGCATATGGCAGATGATCTCAAGATGGGTGTATCGGACGCGGGTCACCTTATTTATGACAGAGAATTTTTCCGGGCTGTTGTTATGGGAGCGAGGTTCTGAAAGGACACACTTTGGAATGAATGCATTTACCTTTGCTTCTGAACAGCCGACGACTCACACCATCGAAGTTAACTATAAAATGTCTGCTTCCAAATCACCCACGGCTGAATTTGAACCCTCGACTCGGTAAGTCAATTAATTATAAAAATGCGTCTCACTATCACCTAAGCCACAGACACCGGTGTTGAGATAATTGAAGATATAAATATGCTTGCTACTTTAGCCGCTAGACGGCGCGTGCAATGAAAATGGCGACGTTCAGTCCAAGTTGTTTGCTATGGCGACGCCATTTGTAAATCCTTGCACGGTCTAACTGTTCAAATGAAGAATGTGTTTATGGAGTCACTTGTCAGGTTATGTTACTAAGTCCGTAAATTGGCATGTAGGTTTTTCAACATGTCACTCCACCATAGATCTAGCTCTCTGACCACCCATAAATCTCTTCTAGGAAAACTGATGTGGGGATTTTCCTCTTGAACTCCACATCCATAAAGGAGATTTACGAGCTATAAATACGAGGTATTATGGTATATCTTTTATATTTTTTTTCCGGCTCTCTGCCGAACGGGTTACCAGGCTTATCCATGGGAATTGGATTCCCATGGGAATCCCATGTTTCAAAAATTACGGCAACCAACTTCACAATCATTAAATTATTGGACAAATGAACATAGGTTTCCACTGCTAACAGCAAGTGCGAAAATTGTCTTTGTCATACCAGTGTCCTCAGCGGCAGTAGAGCACTTATTTAGTGCAGCTGGATTGTTGTTGAGTAAGTTACGAAAACGGATGTTACCAGCTCTCGTTATAAACTCTGTGTATATCAGATTTGTATGTGAGATGAAAATTGTGGAAGTGGTTCATGGATTACCTGGATTAATTGAATTATTAGAAACAGTCGATCAGCAGGAAATTGATAATGCTGAATGAGCAGAGTGACTCTGAAACAGAATGAGAGTGTCAGAATGACACTGAATTGTCACATTTAGATTAAACTTTGTTTTAATAAAATACTCTTGAATATTAAAATTAATAAATTCTGCTGCTTTGCATGTCTCTTTATACATGTAGTCCTATTTAGTAACCCTAAACTTCCATACATTGCATAATTTTATTTGAACTGTATTCCATATTAGTATTATCATAGGAATCCCATGGGAATCCCATGGGATGGGGCAGGCAAAATGAACGTGGAATTGGATGGGAATGGGACTGAAAAGTGTGTCCCATGGACAAGCCTGGAGATTACTAATGTAATTTGTATCCCGATTACCGCATTTGAAACACAGACTTGGGCGATTTGGAAGCAGACCGTCATGCGTTAGTTTCCACACAACGGTATGAGCGTCGATCGTTCAGAAATCAGTGGCAAAACTACTGAACGTAACTTGCCCAGGAACCACAAACAGCCAAAAAATTCTGGAGTTGACTGTTACGTCCTGTAAAGGATATGCAACTAAATTTCTCTTCCGGCAAAATGGCGACAACATGACGCGTTTATTCTTCGGGAAACGCTGTTTAGTGTTTTTCTGTGGATTATGTGGTGTTATTTCGTATTCGTTTATTGGAAGTGTTCAAAAGAAGCCACGGAAGGCAGGTGGAGGATGAAATTTTGAGGGCAGCCGACAGATATTTGTTGGTTATGGTCTCAAGTTTCGCGACGGCAGGCAGAGGATCTCTTTCGCGAGACAATGGCTGCGGTCACCCGACCAATATGGCTACTGCCATAGAGGAAAGCAACGGCAAACTGCCTCTTTAAAAGTGTCTAGTACATTATGATTCGCCTAAAGACTGATCATCGCAAGACAAGGACAGAGACATTAAAATTAGCAACATGGAATGTTAGGACGCTAAACGACGACGAAAAATTAGATAACATAAAATAAGAAATGGAAAGAGAAAAAAAAATATTTTAGGGATGTGCGAAACTAGATCGACAGGAGCAGGCATCAAGATAGCTGAAGATTTTAAGACTATGTATTCTGGAGGTGAAGATCGACAAAGGGGAGTGGCAATTATTTTGGACAGGAAAACATCAAAATCTATTCAAGGATATTGGGCCGTGTCGGACAAAGTTCTACTAGTTAAATTAAGTGGTTGACCTTTTAACATAAATGTTATTCACGTATATGCCCCAACAGGAGAATCCAGAGACAGTGTAGAGGAATTTTATAATGACATAGAGTCTGCCTTAAAGAAATTTAAAAATTCAGAAATAAACATCATAATATGGAACTTCAATGCAAAAGTAGGAAATCAAGGTGATAGATACACAGTAGGAAACTATGGTTTAGGAGAGAGAAATGAAAGAGGATACAGACTGGTAGAGTGGGCAAAAGAACAGGAAATGATCGTAGGAAACACCTTGTTTAAGCAACACCCTAGAAGATTATGGACATGGAGGAGTCCTGATAGCAGGATTAGAAACCAGACTGACTACATTCTGATTAGCAGAAGATTTAGAAACGCGTTGACAATAGCAAAAACAATTCCCAGTGCTGATTTTTATAGTGACCACAGATTACTTTCAGGAACATTGAGGATAAAGTTGAAGAAAGTCAAGTAGATAACAGGAAACACTAAATATGATTTGTGTACATTGAGTAATGACAAGGAAGTACAAAACAAATTCAACATAGAAGTACAGAACAGATTTGATATATTGTCTGATCTAGAGATCCTATTCCCCAGAATGTGGGTGTTGAAGAATTCAATCAGTTTGGCTAATTTTGGCTAAGATAGCAGGAACAACTATTCCAAAATTAAAGACGGTGGGTCGTAAGAAATGGATGACTGAAGAAATGATACACCTAATGGAAACAAGAAGACTCAACAAAAATAATTCTGCCACATATGAAGAAATTCACAGACAATTCAGAATATTATGTAAGGAGGCAAAAGAAGCATGGCTTGAGGAAAAGTGCTTAGAAATTTAAAAACAATACAACGGTCAAAATACCAAATTAGTGCACAAAAGAATTCAAGAAATTACTAATAAAAGAACAAGTACATCAGCAGGCTGTCTAAAACCTAAAGATGGCAAAATCATAATAGAAAAAGATCAGATTCTACATGTATGGACAGGTAATGTGAAAAACCTGTATGATGATAACAGAGAGGAACAGTATGATGTTAGACCAAGTACTACATGAGACAAATGACAATCGTAAATTGATTAGAGAAATTAGACGTAGCTAGTCAACATTTTTTGGACATGTTATGAGAAGAAATGGATTGGAGAACTTAGTGACAACAGGCAAGATCGAAGGAAACAGACCAAGAGGAAGACCGAGAGGAAAATACCTGGATAACTTGGCCACATGTCATGAACGAGACAGGAACACTGAGCTGATCCACGACTCTGGTGATCGAGTGAAATGGCGAGTCATGACAGCCCACGCTTTCCGGCATGGCACATGATTGATTGAACTAAATTTTAACTTCATCATCATCATCATCATCAAGTGCCGTGCAGGCTGGCGTAGGCGTTCTTGGCTCTCCATAGATCTCGGTCTTTGGTTTTCTGGATCAACCCTGCTGCTGATATTCCTCCATGCCACTGTCTCAATCCATCCAGCATAATTTCTCTTGATCTGCCTCTGCCTCTCTTCCCCTCGATCTTTCCAGTTGTTACGATGTTCTCCAATGCCTCTCTTCTTATCATGTGACCGAAGAAAGATGTTTGTCTCTGTATGTTTTGCCATGAAGTCTTGGGAAGATAATGTGGTGGTTTACCCTTGCCTTCCACTCCAAATGGTGGTCTTTTTACCTCTGCCTTTGACAGCCATTTCCGACTGCAAGGACAAGTGAGTGCCCTGCTCTGCTCAGCTGCATAGTTGTCCACTTATTCCGGTGGATACTAGGTCCTCAGAGCTGTGTTAGCCACACCGTGGTGTGTTTCTATCCTCTACCACGGGGAGGTGCAGTTGGGATTTTCCCTTCCTAAAGTTGTGGTCTATGACCAAAATTCTCCAGTACTTTTAGATGACAATTTTAACTTACTATTATTTAAACACTTATGTCGGGACATCTAGGAACTAGCCTTAACACTTTCTCATTGCCGAAGAATCTGTAACGCATTTAGAGTACACACTAATCATACATTATCATCCCGCACAGTCGCTAGAGTCTTAGATTTGTGTTTTTTGTCTCGGATGTGCAATAAGACCATACCATACAAGGATTTATCTCTGTGTCTTTCTCCTACTATTGTCCAATCATGCTAGCGTGCACGCGGACTCGTGAATTTTTACGCCTTCATAAGGGAAGATAAGACTATTATTTATGCGTCACTTCTCATGTGAGTTAAGTTGATTTGAGTTGAGTTGAGTTGGGTTAAGAACCGACATCACTGCACTCAGGACATTCCAATATGTGTTCCGTCCCGTCGTTCAACAGCCAGCGAAGAGTCATACTACTAATCGTTCCCACCGCTATCTGATTAAAAGTTCTCCTGGTCTTCCCTCTCAATTTTGAGATTCTTCCAGAACTCCTGCCGATCCCCAGCAATCTCATTTTTTTCCCCACATATAGGTTCTCAATCTGTTTCTCCGCCTTCTCCACCTGGTCCCACAAGCGCACGACCACCTCCCCCCCTCACCTCCTTGTACATAGGCAATCTGCTGCCAAGAGGTTCATTCCCTGCTAGCCTATCAGCCTGTTCATTCCCCCGCACCCACGCATGGCCAGGGCAAAATATTCATACAATTCTCACAGCCTGTGATCTCTGAAGTTACGAGAGCCATTCCACACGAAATATTCCTTTCTCCACCTTACTAAGCATACGCTTTGAATCCGTAATGAATACAACGTGTGTTGCAGTAGTATCCTCTAGCCAACGGAATCCGCTGTTACTGCCTCTACCTCCATTCTCATGCTGGAGGTCGTAGTCTCATATGCCAGACTCTCCTTTTTTCAAGACTCGTCCATTAGCCTTTGCAATAAAGCCCCAACCACCACGTCTGTTTCTCACCACTGACCCATCGATGTAGATGACTATGTCACCTTGATGTGTTTCTCTGGATCAGTTGTTGCACTTCAAACTCAATGCGGCCCGCTCAGTGCTCATGTGAAAGTCAAATCAACTTACATGGTTGTGTCTCTGTTAAAGGCACACTAAATATAGCACATAAGTGAATATATAAGCTAATATGTATATACTCTACTCTACGCCACTCCACTCTATTCTACTCTCTTCTACTCCACTCCACTCATCACTCCACTAGACTTTACTCTACTCTACTCTACTCTACTCTACTCTACTCTACTCTACTCTACTCTACTCTACTCTACTCTACTCCACTCCACATCACTCTCTCTCTCTCTCTCTCTCTCTCTCTCTCTCTCTCTCAATGTCTGTCTGCTTGTCTGTCCGTCGTTTCCTATTTCTAATTGTCGACAGGTTTGAAATCTATGCTCACTTCTATTTTCGGAAGTTTTACTTGAAGGTTAGGGATTTTATATGATTGCCCGAAAGATTAAAGCGATGATGCCATAATTAGGAATCACGAACTCCGGAAAAGGTTCTAGACATCTTAGAATTGAAGACGTAAGCCACTCCACAAGTCTTTGCGGGGTTATTTCCCCGGCAATATTAACTCTTTGTGTCCCAGACAATTGTAATGTGAACGCTTGTTATCGACAACAATTGTGGATTTACACTATTTAAATTATAATATCCATGTTCAACACACATAGACACGCACACACATGATCGTGCCGATAATAGATGCCACCATCCTGTCATGCCAGTCAGGTATTTATTTATCTGCCTTTCTACTGCTTTTTACCAATCAATGTTGCCAGTTGTCACTAAGTTGTCGCCTTTATTTCTCCTCTTAACGTTTAAAACAGTCTTTTCTGTCTACTTCTAATTTCTCTAATCGTTTGCGGTTCACATATGTTTCGTGTGAGATGTGTCGTTCGCTCTACTAGCCGTTCGTGTATTCCTTGCATTTTCCACAGAAACCACATTTCACCGTCAATTGATGTTGCTTAGCTTGTCTGCTTATTATTATTTCAGATAGTGAATTTATATTTCACTTGTCCATGCCATTAGATAGATTTATGGTATTCATATAGTGCTCGCCAAGTTTTATTCACATACAGGTGTAATGTTTTACTCTAGCATCTATTTCATGGTGTATAGGTTAATATATCATTGTCTTTTGTCGCGGTCCATGCGAACATGGTGACATCATAAGTAGATTTAAAGATGGCCGTCCCATTTTGACATGCACCAAAGCGGTGCAGGGTTCTGTTATCGGTGTGTCTTGTTTGTTTCTTTTTTATCAGTAAAGGGGGTGAAAGCTATAGAAATCCATCGGCGAATGAAGGTCCAGTATGTTGATGCATACCTGTCAGTCTTGAGGGTGTATGAATGAAGTAGGAAGTTTCAAAACGACGTGACTTCTGTGGCAAACTGTTCACGACCAGGTCAGTAACACCGAGCAGTGACCCCAGAGTCGATTTTTCTACAGGAATCCAAGCACTCTATCGGCGCTGGAGGACTTGCATTGAACGCAGTAGTGACTACATTGAAAAACGTATACATTTTTTTCTTTACTTTTTCTGAATATATTCACCACACACACACACACACACACACACACACACACACACACACACACACACACACAGACGCACACACACACACACACACACACACACACGCGCACACACACAGACACACAGACACACAGACACAACATGTAAGGTTCTCACTTGAATCCCCCTCATAGAAAACAACATTGTAGTATCGGACACCTTTACACGCCTTACGACGCATTAGTCACATGGTGCCAGACACGTGATTGTATTGACCAATCGGCAACCGGTGGGTGATGTGGTCAGTATCACACCGGCCGCCCTTACTTCCCAAGACATTTCCTGGTACCTATTTCAGGCAACGTTGGCCTGGGAGCCCAGGTCAGTTAACACAGGATTCGAATTGTTTGATATTCGAACACATGACAAAAGCCCGGCAGACAAGCGTGCGTGCTAACTACTGCGACACTGCGACCAACAGACACAAAGTGGGCGAACTTACAACTGGATGAGTCCACAAGAACTAAACTATAAAACAAATTGACAAGAGCAGTTGTCAACATGGTCTCCAGATTCCAGAAAATATCCAATCAAAAATGTCATCTCCTTGATGACCTGGCAGCTTAACTGTGGTCCCCGGAAGTTAAAGTAGATGAGATTATGTGGGGGTACCCAGACGGCCTTCTGTTGGATTTAAGGGGGAAAACGCAGCTCTTTGTTTGGACTTCGAGCTTAGCGAACTGATCGAAGACAAGGAAATGTCAATACGCTTGGTGTAGGTTAGTTAATCATTGAGTGAGACACAAGGAAGTGAACTATTAAGTGGAACAGAGGGCGCTAATTAGCAACTGTTTGAGGTGTTAAGGGTAAAATGGCAGTTGGAACAGTCGATAAACTACTAGCAGGATGAGACAAAAAGGGTTAACATATCAGCCGGCATAAAGTGGATACATTAACTGGACGCGGTAGATTGTGTTAAACTGTCAGTCTGGAAAATCATCATTATCATCCAGTGCCGTGCCGGCTGGTGTGGGCGATCATACCTTTCCACAAACTGCGATCTCCGAAGGCATGCATCACTTCGTGTGAATGTGGACTCCATTCCGCCACAAGGCTATCAAGAATCTTCGCCCCCTGTCTTCCTCTATCGCTCTATCTGCAAATCTTTCCGGTTGTCATAACATGTTCCCGTTTTTGTCTTCTGATCACGTGGCCCCAAAAAATAAAAACAAAGATTACTGCCACTTTCTGATGTTTGTGATAAGCTGTCTTTGATTGACATGCGTTAATTAACAACTGTAAGCAAATGTAAAGGACATTTTTACAGGACTTATAATGTATTAGGCGTACTGTGCTAGACGCAAACTTTTATAGATCAGTCGACAGTAGAGGGATGATTTCATTAATATCACTCTCACCATCTTCACTTCTCAAGACACTTACTGGTACCCATGTTTTGCTGGGTCGAGCTGTGAGCAGAGGTCATGTAGTGTTTTAAATCTACCTCGCAACGTATTTGAACCCATGACACACGGGCTTGCAGACAAGCGTCAAGGCACTACGCTAACGACAACTTGAAGAAGTAGAAAACGTATAGCATGTGTGGTGTTATAAATCATCGCATGATGGGTTTCATGGTGGAGAATGAGTTAACGAAATGTCAATGCACGCATCTCCCTCCCACATCTTTGTTGAAGTAATTCGGACGAGTGGGTACACGGAGTTCTGTTGGGTGATTACGTCTCGCGCGGCCGGGCGCGCGTACGAGGAGACAATGATCGACACGGCGAATGTCGGCGGTCATGTTGAGTTCCAGAAGTTGTTGAACTGATACAGTTAGCATCACAGTTTTCTGTACAGCAGATCTAACTTCAGCATGTCCATACCATTAACCAGACTCGCCTGTCGTATAGAGACTATTCTTTTACAGGTAAACTCATAATTAGATATAACATTTTGAATCTTTTAACAAAATATGGGTATGCTGTTCACAATTTTAGATTATCGCTGGAAATTGTAATGTCTGTTATCATTTCAAATAGCTGGGTTAATTTGATATATTTTCGAATTGTAACTGTTATTAAACTCTGCCAGATGTAAGCATCGAAGTCTTGATGTACGGAAGTGAATAATGGACAATTAACAGACTGGGGGATAACGTAGAAGCTGCGGAGATGTGGTTTTACAGTGGAGTCGTGAGATTATGATTAACGCACGTAAAGTTTAATGAAGATAGCTGAAATTAACTCATTTAAAAAAAAAAAAAAAGAACTGGTTACGGGTATTAGAAGAAGGCGGTTTTTCTCCTGCTATTTCTGTGGACTCATAAACAACATCATATATAAACAATCTTGTTGCATGTCCTTTACAGGACATTGAAGTCAACTCCAGGTTGAATTTCTAGGCAATCGTACGGTCAGTAGTTTGCAATTGCTTTCTAAACTAGAAGTCCAACTTAATGCTGAACGGTTTACACCATTTTCAGCTTATCAGAGATTGATGAGCTAGCGAGCGCTCTGATCTATTCGATCACATCTACGAGACTTTGACCATGTTAAACAGTACGGTGGTTTAGACAGAACATGAATGGAAGGCCTGGTTCCATAGGTACAAGGCAGGGGTCAACCAGCACTTAGGTGGACATAGGACACGGAAGATACCGTTGCATGAACATACATGAGGCAGGGGGATTGGCAAAGGATGGAGAGTCTTTTCGGAGAGCCGTGGTGAAAGCGACGTTCGCAACACGATTAGTCACATGATGTTGATGATGATGTTGATGGTTTGAATGGTTCCTCTTTTTTTTTTTTGGTTCGCATATTATTTACATGACATCGTTGTCAACATCAGCATCTTTCAACTGATTGTTGATTTCTTGACAAGATTACACTCAGTAGTTTGCCATTGCTTTCTGAGCGACCGGCTCATATACCCCGTAAGTTACCAAAGCGGAGAAAACTGCTGCCAATTCTCCCGTACGTAACGTTACTCACGAGAATATGTGGGATTACGGAGAAAGTCGTGTAACGCCTAGACCAGGGAGACCGGCGAACGGTTCCTAGACATCTAATATTATTGTGCGGTAGTTGCGGCGATGTTGACAAATGTGTTCCGCAGCTTGTTGTGTCTATTTCTTATTCACATGCGCACTCATTTATGATTTATTTATATATTTATATTACTCATTGCTTGATATTTATTTTTCATTTACTTTAATCCCTCATTATCTAATACTATGTTTCCATCTCCAAATTCATTGCTATTCATGTGTGTGTGTTCTTTTTTTTTCTTCTTTTCTGTCGATGGTATCATTTCATCGAAACAGTCGATCCATCCGTATTTGTTGATACTGCAGTTTCAATTCCATGCCTGTTATTGCATTTTTTATGTATGATGTACTGAGTAGCGAGTTTTGAATTTCTAGTAATTAATGTTACATGTCTAGTGTTCCGTTCTGAGTTAATAAATGCTGAACTGATTTGTGTCTGCTTAGCAAACGGAAGTCATTATGTCCTAAATAGCAGAATAGATCAAGTAAAAGCTTCATATCAGAAAATGAAATTATCTTACGCAATACGTTACTACAACTGAATTTAAGAAAGAGAGCGTTGAACAGTAATGTAGTACTTGTTTTTCTGTATGGTAGTGAATCATGAGTATGTCAGGTCTTAGTTAGATATGACTGAGCTACCGTATGACAGTAGATAGTACTACCTGCTTCTGTCAGCGCCGAATGTTGGGCGACGCTTACCAAATCCCCACATTATGCCAACGGCTTCGGGCGGAAGAGCGCAATTGGGAGGATCGCCTTATCCTAGTGCGAGGAAATGCAACCTAAAGACTAAATGTCATGGCAGGGCAGGGCCTTGGTTGGCAACTGGACTAGGATCGAAGCTCCAACAAGCAGACAGTTAGAGCATTGCTTTGCCGATCCGGCAGCTTCTGCAGCTTGTCTTATTCCAGGCATATTGGTGTTACCTTTCCTCTGGAGTACACTAGACAGGCCGAGAGAGGGATCATGCTACATGGGCAACACATGGTCTCTAAATTCAGCCCAGGCTTTGTGTTATAAAGAGGAATAACTCTATTTTACAAATTATCGTCTGTTAAGACTGTAAAGTGCCAGTCAGTCAGTGAATCATGAAGAGTTAATGAACACATTAGAAAGAAATCGGAAGAAACGAGAATGTGGTACCTGAGACAAACGTTGTAAATATCTTGGACTGCTAAAGTAACTAACAACGATTGCTTGGAAGAGACTAATGAAAGTAGTACATCATTCTCTGGTTATCTAATAAGAAGAGAGACATTGAAAAACATTGTGAAGACTGGACAGAATTGTGAAAAATGGGGCAGATGCAGATCGTGAGAAATGATGATGCTGGCTGGACTGAAACGGCAGCATGGAGGAATACCATTAGAAGAGTTGATGCAGAAGCCCGAGGACCGAGAGCTGTGGAGAGATATGAACGCATATACCAGTTAGCGGGGGACACAGTGATGATGATGATGATGATTATGATGATGATGATGATGATGATGACGATGATGATGATGATGGTTATGATGATGATGATAATTATGATGATGATAATTATGATGATGATGATTATGAGGACAAACATAATGATGATGATGATAGTCATTCTGTGAAAATCGTATGGCACTCTGTGTTATGTCTCCTCCGTTGCGAAGGGTTTACGGACGCAGTTTTTACTCCGGCATACCGCGTTCGAAACACAGCTGCGTTGGTTTTTATGAAATGGTATGGGTGCCGGTCATTCAGAAATCACTGGCAAACTACTGAACGTAAACTTGCCCAGAAATCACGAACAGCTTCAAAATGCTGGGGTTGACTGCTACGTCCGTAAAGGTTATGCGACTAACATTACTCTGTTCAGTTGTTCAGCTTTCTCAGTACCTGCCCTACAGTTTTCAGCTGAATACCATTGCCAAACAACCGCACTGCTTCTGCATTCACGTAGACAGCACAGTTTTGTTTTAACTGTAAGGGTAATTGTGTGTAATTCACATAGCACATGTTTGTTTTACCTGTAAGGGTAATGGTGTGTAACGCTCATAGTATTGATTGTGCATCGGTGAGATGGACTCATATTCAATTTTTGTTCTCACCAACCTCATTGACAAATGGTTTAGATGTTTTTGGAGCGGCTGGTCCAGTCGCCAGAACTCCGGGTTCTCCTTCAGGAGACCCGGGTTAGAATCCCCGTTAAGGTGTATATTTTGTTTATTGTTTTGCTATGTCGGGGTGGGAAAAAAGTACACCCTAACCTGCACAGTTCGTAGCGACAAAACTAATTTCTCAGGCTCAAAACTACACGGCAAGGTGCTATAGGCAGTAGATGATTGTTTCTTGTTTTGTTTTTGAAAAGTTTAATCAGTCTATCTGTACGAAACATCTTTACAAGACTGTAAAAATATATACTTTAGAGTCTAATAAGCTGTGTTCACATATAAAGTGACATTATCTATTTTTTTTAAATATTACATATCATTGCAGAACGTTGCGATCAACCCCACGTTAACATTCTAGGTAATTTACGTTCAGATAGTTGCCATTGCTTTCTGAACGAGAAGACAACTCTTACGTCCAACTGACTGGAGTAAGGAATTAACCCTTTACCCTTTACCCTGCTATCAGCGCACGGGAAGTTAAAACGCGATAGGCAAAAGCGAGAAGCATATTGCTTCTAAGTATATATTCGTTACTTTAAAGGTAAAATGTAATCACAAGACAGATACTGGAGTTGGGGTGTGGACTGTGAGGCATTCACGTTCTCGGCTGGGACAAAATGAGGTAGGGTGACCAGTCTCTTCATCGCCTACTTTCTTCTGTGGAGAATTCTTAGAAAGTTGTGAACATGTTATAAGGCTGCATAGAGCACCAGAGTCGGTTTGATGGCAAAATCCATTCCTGCTGGGCACTGAATTCATTTCACTATCTTGAAAATACAGCGCATGAACCACCGGGCCATCGCTAAACCCTTCATAATATTACTGGTTTTTAAATTACGAAATTGCGGATTATATTTTAATCCATTAGAATAAATCATCAGTCAAATACCACGGACAACACAAAAGATAATGACAATTATCTATTCATGGACAGCGTATAAAACGTAAAAATAGTGTGAATGGTGGAAAAACAGATACAGAACTGGAGAGAGAGAGAGAGAGAGAGAGAGAGAGAAAGAGAGAGAGAGAGAGAGAGAGAGAGAGCGTGTGTGTGTGGTGTGCGTGTGTGTGTGTGGGGGGGGGGGGGAGAGCTGTGATAGTGGCTGGTCGCTTGCCAGCGCAGCGGCAATGTGTTTATATTCACAATCCGGCGGCTTTTTAAACAAACCTATCCAGCCTGAAGTGGTTAGTTGCATATCCTTTACAGGACGTAGCATTCAACCCCAGCATTTGTTGGCCGTTCGTGATTCCTTGGCACGTTTACGTTCAGTAGTTTGCCATTGCTTTTTGAACAACCGGCACCTATACCATTTCATAAAAAAGCAACGCAAGGGTCTGCTGCCATAATCGCCCACAGCTGTGTTTCGAACGCGGTATGCGGGAGTATGAACTGCGTCGGTAACTCCTTGGCCATGAAATGGGTACCAGCAAATGTCTTAGGAGATAAAGGTGAACAGTGTGATATTGATCATATCACCCCTTGGGTGCCGATAGGTGTAAACAGAATGGACTAACAAAATAAGTCTAATACATCTTAAGGATTCCTGACTAATATATACGTATACTTATACATATGCTCGAGTGATATCTGTTGAACCAGCTCAGTTAGTAACAAGGCTGAGAAAACAGGTTGAACGAGGTGGACATTATTTTTTCTTAAATCATATCAGATGGAAGTCAAAACCTAAACCCAACATGGCTGGATCATCATTCTTTAAGTGTTAAATGTGCCTTAGCGTAGGCGAAAGGGTTCTTGGCTGGTTGTGTCAAAAGCACGGACGGACGAGGTTGTTTCTCCTGGGCTCCTCGCTTGCTAAAGTAAGGAAGAGTTTGGATACCTATTCCTCCTTTTTCTCGGAACTATAAATTGTGAGGTCCGTTTCACATCACAGACGCATAGTAGGAAACACCTTAGGGACAACAACAAACCCAACGAGTTAAATTGCATTACTTCTGGTAGCTGGTAGAATGATGGGATACGTGTGTCATCCATACCCCGCGTTCCTTAAGCAGCAATAAGTGCTTATAGAGAGTGTGGTTATCATTCTGGGAATGTCTTCGCATCACGCCCAAGACTAGTCAGATCGATAACTCTGTTAGTAGGTACTAGCGTCCTCGCCCGCTGGCACCAGACCAAGATTATGGAGCATGAAGCTATAAACAAACACGGATAGCTACACTGAGAAAGGGGATGTAACTTTCTGTCCAAGGCTGCTGCTAACTTATTTCTTTCTGTCGCAAGTTATTCACACTTACTGATGTAAATGCTTCGAAGTGAAGGAGATAAAATAACAACCCCGAGGCATGGAAGGATTTAACGTAATAATTATTATTATAATTCTGCTGCCCTTTATCGCTAGTTGGAGCTTAACCCTCAACCAGCTCACATCAATCCGTTGCTATCCCCTGCAGCTCTCACCATGTACTACTTATGTTGCTCATCTCTGTGGCTAATTAATTTTCTTGTTATGTGGGTCTCCCTCTATTGTGCACGCCCTTTCGGCTCTAGAGAAAGGGTTTCTCAGTATTTGCTCAATTCAGCACCAGTCTTTCTCCCGCCTCTTGATTCGCTAGAATCTGTCCAGTTCTCCCCCACAAACCTTGCACTGGTGATTCTGTCATATAATTGCATTCCTTCTATTCTGTGTGAGCACCAGTCATTTAATGAACGTAGTTGTCTAGTGAGTGTTTAAGTTTTTCTCTGTGTTTCTGAACCATATAGCGGTGCTAATTTAATGTTAGAGTTGAGTATTCTAATATGTGGCGCTAGGTTGGATTTGTTAACAATTAATAAAGTAAATTGATAAAGATTTGATACGAGAGCAAGAAGGCGCTCGCTAACAGAATGGACTAACAATATCAAAGATACTGTACAATTATTTGGAATTACTCAATACAGTGCCACCCATCGGGCGATGGAACGTCAATTATTCTTCCCCACGCCGCTTGATGGCAAAGGTAGAATATGAGGATGATGATGAGTAAAGGTAAAGATAGTCCCATAGCATATACTGTCATTGGGATATGACATACGAGGACGAGTCTATAAGTAAGTCACACAGTTCTGTGGGATGGCAGGTAAATGTAGTTGGTGTTTTCTACAGGTGTCATTAGGTGACAGCAACATCGAACTTTATATTCCCGTTCATCAGGTGGCGATAGGTCTCTCATGCGCATGCACAGCGCATAAACAAAATGTAAAAAACTTTACTTACGGGGGTACAACTAAAGAGCAACGTGCTGTTGTGCGTTTTTTGTGGACAAAAGGACTGCCTGCAAAGGACATTCATAAGGAAGTTCTTCCTGTTTATGCTGACAAATGTTGTCCCGTAAAGCGGTGCATAGCTGGGTAGAAAAATTGTCTCAAAGACGCTCTAAAATTGTTAATGAAATCCGATGTGGTCGTCCTGTTGAGATTGCAACAGAATCATCCGTGCAGCGTGTGGAGGATATGATTAGATGTGACAGGCGAATAACGATAGACTCAGTAGCGTCTGCAATAGGGTCCTCACATGGTTCAGCATACAGGTTCATGATGCATTTCGAACAAAACGTCCAGGACTGCTGCCTAGAGGAGTGTTTCTTCTTCGTGACAATGCCAGACCACATACGGCTAGATTAACTCAAGAGAAAATTAACCAGCTAAGGTGGGAAGTTCTGGAACATCCACTTTACAACTTCAAGCCCCGACTTAGCCCCTAGTAATTTCCACCTTTTTGATCCACTGAAAACCAACCTTGGCGGGAAACATTTCGCGAATGACGCCGAAGTTGAATGTGAAGTGAAAACGTGGTTTAGAAAACAGAGCACGCAGTTCTATGCCGCCGGTTTTGGAGGACTGATAAAACGATGGAATAAGTGAATCAATGTTGGTGGAAATTATGTTGAGAAATAAAGGGACAATGTATGTATAAAAATAAACTGGTTTCAAGTTGTTATCATATTTAGTTATTTTTCTACAGCTTATGGGAAATTCCCGAATGCTGTGATGTCGGTTCCTAAATCAATCAATCAATCAATCTACAGCCGTTTGTGACTTATTTATATCTTCGGAAATCATCGTATTTATGCCTTAATATATACTAGGCATGATAAATGAGGTGGGGGGTCATTTCCTTTCCTCGTCGCCTTAACAATGATAAGAAAGGGCTTAATGTATCAACTGGAAGAAACATGAAATTATAAAAAGCACATCTTGCAAAGGCCAAGTAATAAATGTTTTTTTAGTTGCTTGGTGAGATTAAGCTGAAAAGATGCACTGAAAAATAACAACATTGTAGCTTATATGTTGCTTGGAAAGTATGGCTACTGCTGTTAGATCTTAGTGTTGAACATTGCCAATTAAGAACACAACTATCAGGAGGTCTATATAAATAGTGACTGTTCATTGCAAAGGTTTCTATCTGTTATTTATTCATGTGGCTGAACCTTCACAATTAATAAAATTACGTATGTTGTATGAATACTAATACATATTATATTATGTCAATATACTCATACATGTGAACGTCAATAATAACTTATACCTGTGTAAATAATATGTTATGCGTGTGTCAATATATAGTTATAGGGGTGACAGTAGAAATGTTATATGGGTGTCCATACATACAAATTAATTTAGGAATTCCCCATTAAGAGATATCACGCAAAGTGTAAATAATTAAAGGAATTACTTTTAAAACCACTGGTTTAGTCTTGGCTGTGGAAAACAAGCCAAAGTCAATTATTTAACGATGATAAAGTCAGAATAAACGTATTTCATAATCCTGAACACATGTATCGCTTATGCACCTTTTGACTAAGATACAAATGCAGCAGTGTGAGAACATCTGGCCATGAGCGCCAAGAAGCCAAAACGATAACTGACAACCGGAGCACTGACCACGCGCTAGTGGGCTTCCCTGGACTACATGGTGCCGAACAGTTCATATGTGGAACTAAAGTGCCCAAATTATGGTTTTAGAAATAAATACAAAATCTTAGCATTATTCTAGCCATCTAGAGTATTCTTTTCAAACTTTTAGATTTAGCAGCCAGCCACTTCAAGTATTGTAAGAGTTAAACGACTAGCGACTACGTAAGCTTGTACTTCTGCTGCCTTTGGTACCCTAATGGAACATAAGCCCGCAACCAACCTACACCGGAAGCTTTGTTAACTTTTTCATGGGTGATATGATTTTATAGCTACGGGTTAAGATAGTGAGTATCGCGCCAACACTACTTTGTCACATTTTACTACATCCATGGTGGGTTACAGGGTTATTGTTCCATGATTCGCTTACTGCACCCTTAACACACGGGTGGACTACGTAAGCTAAAGATAATTAACTCTTCCGGTTTCGCAGATGCTCGGGGGAAAGGGTTATAAGGGGGGGGGGGGGGGGGGGGGTGTTAGAAAGAACTGGCTACTCGCATCAGAATGTGACAATTCACATTCCTTGGGCATGTCATGAGAAGGGGAAAGCTGGAGTATGTTGTGAAAACATGAAAGTTGCCGGGAAATAGTTGCAGGGGAAAACTTGAATGCAAATGCTAGACAGTTTTGCATTACTATGTCATGGAAGAAACAAATGTATCAGAAAAGATTGGCAATACACAACACATGTTATGGTCGTCAGTAGGAAGGAAGAAGTGCCACAATGTAATATACAAGTAAATGGAAATATTCTTCAACAAGTGAATCGGTATAATTATCTTGGAACAGTTATAACATCTGATGGGAGATGCCTTGAAGAGATTAGAACAAGAATCGCCATGGCGAAAGTAGCCTTTAGCAAGATGAAAAACATTCTGACCAATAAGAAGATGTCAATTGAAACGAGAAAAAGAGTGTTGAGGGGATACATAGAGCCTGTTCTTTTGTATGGATGTGAAACTTGGACAATGAGCAGTCAAGCTGAAAAGCATCTGATGGCTGCAGAAATGTGGTTTCTGAGGAAAATGCAAAGAATACCATGGACAGACAGAAAAACCAATGACCAAGTACTACAGGAGACAAATGAACATCGTAAACTGATTAGAGAAATTAGACGTAGACAGTCAAAATTTTTTGGACATGTTATGAGAAGAAATGGATTGGAGAACTTAGTGACAACTGGCAAGATCGAGGGGAACAACAGACCAAGAGGAAGACCGAGAGGAAAATACCTGGATGGCTTGGCCACATGGCATGGACGAGACAGGAACACTGAGCTGATCCACGACACTGGTGATCGAGTGAAATGGCGAGTCATGACCGCCCACGCTTTCCGGCATGGCACATGATTGATTGATTGATGATATGTACAGGCGTGATGACCAACCAACACACGGCATGCGACTTTGAGAAGAAGTCAAAATGTATGACTGACTGATGTAAGAACTGACACCACATCATACGGGAAAGCCCGTAAATGCATATCTGCGGCTGCAGAAAATTATCTCAGGTTTAGGTACGGGTCCTTCCCGTAGCCCGCTGGCTGTAAACACCTCGTATTTCTCTCCTAGTGCCTTCCTTCTTGACAAATCCGCACTCAAATGCCGATTCACGCATCCTTAGACCTAGTATAAAGAGTAAGAGAATGCATTACTCAATGATTTGGGATACAAGGGGAAGAACCAATATCTCATGGCGCATTGTTTGAAACTGAAATAGCTTACTGGTGGACCGGTGACTTTTAAAGTTTATAATATGGTTATGCCGCGGTGGCAGTATAGTAAGAACGCTTGCCTGCCGAGTCAGTGGTCCCGTTTAATGCCCAGCAGAGGCAGGATTATTTATTGCCGACCAGTCCGGCTCTGCAGTCAACACAGCCTATAAACACGGGTACTTGACAATGTTCAAGATTTTCTTACAATAGTTTGGGAATGAAAGACGATGAAAAAGGACACCTGATATGTCGTGGCCTAGAATATGAGAAGGCCTAAAATTGTTCACCTAGTACAGTGGTTCTCAACCGGTGGGGAATTTCCCCCCCCCCCCCCCCCCCCCCCCCCCCCCCCCGAGGAGGGAATTTTAGGGTTAAGATTATTTCAAGATCGCATTGATACAAGAACCAGTTACATTTTATTGTTTTTCCCTCTAAATTTTACGGTTCTGTACTTCTCACCCTAATGAAATTCTTTTTATAACGTAAGTAGACCCGCAAATCACGTTTTATGTACGGTAGATGTCTAGACTTGTTCTAGTATGTGTTATTAAATTTAGCTTCCATTTTTATGTATAATATGTAAGGGTCGGGGGGGGGGGGGGGGAGATTTATAGGGAGGAAATTCGAAAGGAGGGAATGGCGTTCTGAACATATGGTAAAGGGAGGCATGGGCCAAAAATGGTTGAGAACCACTGACCTAGTAACTGCTATGGGACTACCTTTACTTTTTTTAAAAATATATTTACAATTACTTGATTTTATTCTTTTTGTTTCCTTTTCAGTTTGGTATTCCGTGTGTTGGTCAACGTCAGCATTAACACTCATTCAGCCTGATGCTTGAGGAAGACATTGATGATGGCAAACATTCGATTCGTGAAATCTCCAAACGATAATCGTATCCGCTCACTTCCATCCGTTGACGTCACGCCAACACCAGTGCCAAAAGAGAACTTTTTCATCACCACAACTGCACCAAAGATGAGTAATGTCATTAACATAGCTAATTCAACACAGAAGAGTTTCAGTGATACCACCGATATGTTCATAACAAGCAGAAACAACAATTACCACACAGAAATGTCTTCGTCATTTGTTCACGAGGAAATAATCAGTAATAGTAATAATAAATATGATAATAGTTTAGACCAAACTAACGTTAATTTTGACTCCACAAAGCCTTACAAAAACATCTCTTCCAACAATGTATTTGACACGAATCAAATTGTCCAGCATGAGGCAATGAACTCTAATGTAAGCTCAGATTTATCTGCTTATAATAATCAAAATTTGAATTCGTCATCATCGGCCGAGAGAAACAACAATAATAATGTCGGTACAGCCTTTAGAAAAAGAACAGAGTCGTGTTGTGGTATTAATAATGACAACACGACTGAAACAGTTGCGAGCATTCAAGATATTACAGATGAATATAGGAAGAACAGTAGTTTAAGGCTGATTGAAAGTCAAAAAGAGAAGGACGAAACTAAATTTCAGTTGATGAGTTTCGATAGCGATCACAATGATGACCCGGAGGAAGAAGAAGACAAGTTCCCAGAACTAAACAGCTTATTCGGCAACATGGAGTCAAAGGTTTGTCAAGAAAAGGAACCGATGCTTATACAAGATACTGAGCACCACATCAAGGGCGTGCAAGAGAAACATCTAATGGCATCTTCAGCATCACCATCATTATCAACAGCATCCCTAGGTCGTCAAAGGCAACAACTATCTTATCTTTTTCAGAGTGGAGCGAGAAACAGACATGCCCGAAGCTATAGAC